>DWNY01002296.1:0-11267 GCA_018250635.1 Telegonus apastus | reverse complement strand
GTGTCGTTGCCAACACAACACCATAAAGAGAGGAACAAAACAACACACCGCATTATCATTGGGCCATTCGGTTTTATCGCGCTTCGTGTGGAAACAACCAGTTTTATTACGGAAACGAATATCATACAACCATGCCCTTGTACTTCCAAGATATGCAGAAACTTCGTACAGCGTACAAGGCCCTTTAATGGCTTCTTTTGTAAAAGTAAAGTAGCAGACTAGCATACAACTTTAATTCGATAGATAGATTAACATTTATTGCTGAATTTAAGTACTTACAACATAGTTTGATCAAAAATGACAGACATACTTATACGAGGTGTTTCAACTAATGAATCGTAACACGCATCTGTTGAATTTGAATATTAGAGTCCTATTTGATGTAGGATATAAGGTATAATCTTATCTGAGGCTAAATACGGATTTTCATGAGTCTAAATACAAGGCTACAGTGACCACTCTCCATTATATACACTGCATACTCCTTTGCTATTTCAATATAGTAAAAGTGGTTTCAGAACATTTGCAATCTACTGCAATATGATAGGATCGGAGTCTTGAAATCGGCTACAGCTACGTTGGGAACTAAGAATCATGTTAAAATGCTATGTCAAACTTGGATAGCATTTAAAAAAATAATTAATAATTAAATCCACTATATTCTTTTAATCAAAACGGAGCAACGCTCAATAGAGCCATTGACTAGACAGAAATAGGTATAGTTTCTAGAGAATTAGAATGAATTCTAAGGTAAAATAAAGTAAAATAAATGCTCCATTGACAACTAAAGTTTTTCGCATATTTCAAGAACTTGCTTGTTTACAAAATAGCCGCCATCTTAATTCTAAGGATGTATGCAATGAGGAAAACACTCAAGTAGAGACATGCAAAGTAGAAAAGTTCTTAAGTACCCGAATCTTTTCAGAATTCTGTTTATTTACTCGAATAGATAAACGCTGCACTCAAAAGAAAGGTTGAAGGGATATCAACAAACATTACGCGAAGGGCTTTCCCTTGATTCTGCTTTGACGTATGTTTATTATTATATTTACGAGCCAACTAAACTAGTTTGGGCCCTTCGCGTCGCCGGAGACATTATTACTAATATTATTATTTTCCACTGTTCCTTTATGCCCCGACTTACCCCTGTATTCAATTACTTAAGTGCTTGCAACGTAACCGCGTGACTACAACTGTCTCTTTTTAACGCATAGTAGAATGATTATATCTGTCCCGCTCGGGTGAGGAGGGTCGGGATAATTATGTGAATATCTATTATTTTTCACCAGAGAACTCTGTAATGGCTTGATAGAGATAATGCGCTTTCAGTGGCGTCGAATAAAAACGTCTTAGCGCGTCCGCCATGTTGTTCTTCCAGGTAATTAGTTTGAATGAAAAGCAAAATTTACTAGTTTTATATTTGTATGGAAACTTGCTGTGAATGGTGTATCTCCATTATATCTGCGATTAATGTGAATCCGTTTATCAATCAAAAGATTGAAATATTATGGCACTTTAGCAACATGCAATAGCTTATGTATCTATTCAATACTGTGTGAATTAAACATTATATTAAATATTATTCGAGAAAAAAGGGCTATTTTATTTAGATTACATAAATCTTATTTTTGCGTTATTTTCGCAAACGTATTAAATATTTTCTAACCTGAAAAACAGAAATAACATTTAAAGCTATTATTTCCCAAATATTTTTACCTATTCATATCTTTTAAACTATATTGTCATGTCGAAATTTTGTTATAAAAAACAAAATAATTATACGTCCTACGACTCATATATTACGAATAACGACTTATACAAACCTAAACTAAATGAAATGAATGTTATTCAGTGTGAATACAATATAAAACTTATATATTCATAACTTCTTTAATTTTTTTTGATAATTGCAAAAATAGCATCGCATATTTATGAATGTTTATTAAGCGTACGATTAATAATCTGTAGGTGAATAAAAGTAGTACTTACATATTAATAAGTATTCTTACCTAACTTAACATTAAGTAAATACCATGTAAAAGCTCTGACGTCAGCACCTACTAACATAGATTAAGAATAAATAAAAAGGATTGGCTAGGAAGGATGGGATCATTAGGCGCTGTGCACACGGTCGTCAGCGGAACAAATCGCGGCGACTATTAACAGCAAAGGGTGATAAGGCGTGACAAATGATGCGGCTAATGATCTGAGTGTGCCACCGTCCTAGGATGCGGATGAGCTGTCGATAGAGAAACGGGAATACATCATGTATAAGGATAATTTGTACCTCGTCGTCAAAATGTTGTTGTCCCACTGCTGGGCACGGGTCTCCTCTCAAATTGCGAGGACTTTAAGACTATAGTCCACCGCGCTGGACAAGTGAGAATTGATACTTTTCACACACCTTTGAGGACTTTTTTAAGAACTCTCAGATGAGAAGGTTTCCTCACGATGTCTTGCTTCACCGTTAAAGCATGTGATAATTTATTTCTAATATGCACCTAACTTGGATTTGAGCCTCGGACCCCCGTTTGAGAGGCCGAGTTTCAACCATTAGGCAAACACTGCTCATGTCCCTATGTGTAATTGAAAACCTAATTATTTAATATAATATCAATTTATCCTAGGGTTTTCAATCCAGGGCATATACTTCTGATTCTTGAAGTTATTTAAGCGTAACATGTTACTTAAAGTATAACTTAATAAAAGATATTTAGGAAATTCACACATCTGCTTTGAAATTGCTTTAATAAAATTAGTGAAGTGTACCAATCCCCACTTGGCTAGCGTGGTAACTAGTTGGTTTACCAACTGCTGGTTGGTTTTAAGGCATTAATGGATGGAAATTAAATATCACTTTATTGATAGACACAAAGGAGAGAATGTGTCGACCTGCATGGTAGAGCGGTCACCAAATACAGTGAGTTCCGAGTTCGATCCCCGGCCAGACCATATGTGAATGATGAATTTAGATTTCTGTTCTGGGTCTGGGTGTTTGTGTATTTGCCTTTGTGTGCTTTCATGGCACCCACGACACAGGAGAAAATCCTAGTGTGGGGGCTTTGAGTATGGAGAACATTTTTTTTTAATTTGACTAAAGGTCTGAGGGTACTGGAAAGAGTCTAGGGCTTATGAACTTTACTAATTTCCACTTAACCAGTATGGATTACCATCCTCTCTTTCTGTGAAGAGACCTTTGTATGCATGAAGTCATGCATTGCAGAAAGGTGCATAAAAATTAAATAAATAGATATGAAATAGCCACAAGAAACATTTATAATCAACCTCATCATATACCCATGTTATTCCAATCCTATTCTCATTTTAATCTTTTTTAGATTTATAAAAAAAATCTGTTCTATCGTTTTAGGAATGCCACAACATTTTAATCCAAGTTTTTACCCACCTCTTAACACGATTTTTGTTATAATGTTTATGTAAATGCCATTAATTAACATTAATTAGGACATGTCATCATTAAACATCACCATTTAATATGTTAATTTATACTGTAAGTTGAGATTCCGATGTGGCTGATAAAATAAATCATTTTTAATGATCAGCCCTAAATATTGCGTAGAAGCCAGAGGTTCTTAAATTTTTTTAGTGTTCAGACCACTTTGAGAACCTATTTTTTACGCCTACTGATTTTTTAAATAAATTTCATGCAGTCGAACGAAACTGAACAGTAAAAGATTGAACTCATTTATGTAGAGCAGTATGTAGATGTGATGCATTGTGATATGACAGTATTTGTCAGTTTCATATATTTGTATATGTGTAGTGATTTCACAATACAGTTCAACGAATTATTATAAATTCCATTAAATACAATTGCTACTTAAAAAAGTACTCGTGACTCGTACATCAAGTGAAAGTGACATTACGCATATATTTTTTCTTTGAAATCATTTAAATATAGTTAACTAGTCTTCACGTACCTATGTTTGTTTCTAACTTTATCATTACTTACCAATAAAAAAATAATGAATAGGTTATACCTATGTAAAAACACATTAAAATAAAGAACCATAAGTATTATTAACTACTTGTAATTAAAACGTAAAATTTAACCGAGTATTAAGCAACAGAGCGTGATGAAGTAACAATAACTTAATCAATAGTATTTTCGTTCGCCTAATTGACGAAGTGAGTAATTAATACCGTAAGAGTTATTAAACCGTAGTAACGAGTTTGTTCCCATGCCATCAATACACCATCGAGGCCAATCCGGCGTCAGTACTTACAATAAATATTAAGAATCATGCTTCAATTGCTTTCTTTTATTTGTGCCAGTAATGAGAGTGCTATTGATGGCAAGCGCCGGATTATTGCGCTTTGTTTGATGATTTATACAAATTACTAGTCAGCTTGAACGGTTAAGGCAATGAATAATAATGATGTACTTAATGATCATTATATAAAATCTGTTAAACATAAAATTACCATTGAATCTCAAAGTATCCAACCGTCGAAACAAAGCGATTTGAATTCTATGCTTATAAATACATATTTTTTTAAATAAAATGTTAAAAATTTGTTAACGAACGTGTGTTCTAAGTTTAAACGCTCCAATATTCAAAAATAGATCGGTACATCAATATGGTTTCAAATAAATATGTCAAATAAATTCGTTAACCCGTCCGGACGTTTAATATCTCACCCGAAATTCAAACAGCGCGATATATAGATCGGAAAACACAATGACACTGGGACAGGGAGCGGCAATTTATTTTTTATCTTTATTTGCGAGATTGGACAGTCGTTTTGAAGAATTTGTGGCCGATAGGTAAATTGGAATTGTGTTTTTGATCGATAGCACGCTCTCACTAATGGATGCTGAACGCAAATAAAAAAAATAGTTCGCACGAGCACCGCGCTGCATTTCATTCGCTAGGCAGAAAAAACTGAAACACTTGATTGATGAGTTTTAGAATGCGTTGCAGATAATACCTACTCCATTGCTTTCGCTGTTACACAACAGTTAAGCTGAATAGGTATATGCAATAATGCATAATTGTCATCTGTATAAATGAAAAAAAAACTACATTAGAATCCACTTTAAGATATATTAGAATGGTCCTTAAATAAATTAAAATGACTAGAATAATGCCCTAGTAAATTTAAAATGACAGTAGATTAATTTTTAATATCTGTTTAATATGTCGTATCAATAATATCATGACGTTTAATATTGTTTTACAGGGAAAATAAGGCAAAAGCAATATAAGCAGAAAATAAAAGTAAATAAAATGTAAATAACAGGCACAGATAAGAAAATAGCAAACTGTAGCTCATTTATCTGTATTCAACAGCAATAAATCATAAAAGGATTAGAGCCACGGTCGTTGCTACAAATTTGGCGTTATTAAAAAAACTCATTTGCAAATTTCGAAAGACAAGAAGATATTAAAGCGATAAACTTAATTATCTTCAATTTCTCCGGTCCCCGGTCGGCGATGAAAAAATACACCCCTTTTGCTACTTTAACTTAAAGAGAACATAAAAAATTATAATGCGCAACGTTTAATATTATCTTAGAAGTATGCATAAACAAAGTAGGGGCCAACTATTATATAATTCTTTGCTATTTTTTACATTTTTTAGTTTAAAAACTAAATGAATAAGAGATGTAAGAATAACGTACGATTGACAAAAGGTCTAAAATTAATTTAATATCAAAATACATTCAGCAATTTTACACAACCTAGTGTAGGTACTTGTGTTGAAAATATAGAATTGAAATATTTTCAATAATTTTTATAACTTTCAAAATAATTTGTCAAAAATAACTTTTTCGATACAAGTCGCGCGCCTGTATAAAAACCGGACAAGCGGAGCTACACTGAAACTTTGCAAATTAAGAAAATGTAATTAGTGCTCCTCCCCCGTCTCCCCACGGACATAATTAAAGCGAATCTTGTTGTAATTTTGACATTTAATTTTTTCCCGCCGTCACCTCTCCCTTATTAATTAATTTAAAAAAATTGCCTCTAAAATTTAATCTCTGCTCTTCTATTATTTTTTCGGTGACATTTTTTTGTCCTCCGTAAGTTAATAAAACGGCGGAGATTTTTGATAGGCGTCCGACTCGTAAGGAAGTTTTTTATTTAATTCCTACTTTTTCTTGACTCATGATTAATAGATTTAAGCTACCTTCGTTATTAATTTTTGCGAATCTTTGGAGGTCTATCTGTCACTCGTTCAGATGGATAGTCAGGAAAGTTTTTAGCGTAATTTGCAATTACGATCTAACGTGGCATTATTTTGTTTCGTACTTTAGTGGAAGATTATAATAATATAAGACTAATTTACAATTCCGATCCATGTGGCGATGCACCGTCCCCCTGTGATAAGGCGAACGAATGCGTATTTAAAGTGAGCTCCCAGTCAAAACAACATAATAACTTAATTTAAATTTAAATGACAGTTAAGCCCGGGCGATACGATCGACGCCAGCGCCCCTACCGGAATTATTGCGATGTCATTAAGCGTGAACATTTTTATTTTACTATCTCTCTGTATCGAAATGGTTATTTTAACTACGCGTGTCATTACTTTTTGGTTTTACCACGATATTGTTATTCAATAAATAGCACTGATTTAGAGTCTAAATTAAAGATGTGACAACGTAGGATAATATGAGGTCTTCTAAAATCTTGTTTATAGATCTTTTAAAAGGCTTGTCAACTTACATTTTTTTATTTAGTACTTTTAGAGATAATGCAATTAAATTCAATGAATCATAATTCGCAATACAATGAATATTTTAGTACTTTAAATTATTATCGTAGGTATTTCAAAATAATAAAGAAAACAATAAAACCACTACGTAAATTGTATAAAAATGAAAATGAATACAAATGTGAGACGTCACGCGCGACTGCGTTACAAATATTTCTCTTGTTTTTATTTAACCGCCAATTTGCGGCACCAGCCGTACTTTCAGTTTACTTTAATTGCTATTTTCAGTCAAAATAAAATTGCTTGCAATAAATTTTTTGCTGGAATACGTAGGCCTATTAAAATTAAAAATAACATTTCGTATTTAAGTTCTCAAATTGAAAAAATTGTAAAATCACATGATTACCTACCTGGATTCAAGGAAATTGGGATAGGCCAGACTCAATCTTAATCCTTATATTTTTTTTAAATCATCTATTTTTTCTGACCCCCTTATAACTTGAAATATTACGTTTTTGTAAAATATTTCTTCTCTAATCACAATTTGTATACTTCATACCTTCCTACAGCATTAAGCGCGAGAATTCTAAAAATTGCACAACATGGCTGCCGTCGTCTACGGCCGTATCCGTCAAAAATCCCGCCATTTGTCTAATAGCAACCACACGTTTCCTCGCGTTACGGCGGATTACAGCCGACATGCGTATAAAAGTCCTTCCACAATTTAACCTAATGCATGCTCGATGACTGGCTTACACGGCGATAAGGGCGGATTATGCCCTGCCTCCCCTATTTTAAAATTTCCGATCTAGATAAGTTGTCACGCCGTGGTGTCTGTCGTTAGATTTAGTGTGATGGAACAGATAAGTATACTTGGTGTTTTGGGTGCTACGATGTTGTGATATATTATGTGCATAATAAATAGAGCAGATATTTCCGGGATTATTTTTTTATAAAAGGACTATGGCAGAATCCACCTGATAAGGTGGCCTGTTGCAACCCCCAATAAGATTAGAAACTTACCTGAAAATTTCTACCCCCGTGAACAAACACAGTTAACACTGCTGTTATTAGGCAGAAACAGGTATGACGGTGATGCCGCCAGAGCTTGTCAAACATTCACTAATTGCCTAGATATCTGGCTAGCGATAAATTGGATCTGACAAACCCTATATAAGAATAGCACAATGTCTTTCCACAGTTGCATCCTATAATGAATAATAATAAATATTACATTATAGAAGTACAAAACACCAAAAACGTGATAGCTATCATGAATCTCCGGTTTATCTGATAACCGGACAAACAGACCAACGCACAATTACCCACTATCAATAATGGCCACACCATCGTTTCCCCAAGAGGTTACGGCGAAACAAATTGAAAATTCCCCATAAAACCGCCGGAACCCATTGCCTCGCTACTCCCATTATTTATGGGGATCGGCATGGAGTGAAAACAATTTAAAAAACCACTAAAGATATGCTTTTTATTGGTTTGATATGTTTTTGAATTATTTGATAAGGAATGTATTTTATCGTGAGATTTTTTAAGCAATGGGAATAATTTATTTTGATACTTAAGTTTTGCCAATACTTTAAAATCCGGCCAGCTTAATATTAACGCCAGCCATGTCCCGAAAGGAAAGGAGTCTTTCTCTTTTATATGAAACAAATAACAAATGAACATACAACCCACTGCGGCTCATGACCAGCTAAAATCAACCGTAGATGGAAAAAGATAGAACAAAGCAATATACTGGGTCCTCCGAATCCGAAGTAAGAATCTTTCTATCATTTTCACCTGCACTTGATGAATAGAGTTTTCTGTTGGGAGTCTGCGACTTGTACTGTATTTGCATGTTTATTTGGCACACACTTATGGTGGAGCTAGAAGAGCTAAGTGTCAAACTGTGGTTTGTGTGAACAAAAACATCCTTTTATGAAACTGTTACCATTAATTCTTGGCAAGAATAGTGGAAATTATCTTGTTTTTATCAAGTTATAGGAAGTAAACAAGTTCTCCGCCAAGAGCGGAGTGTTGCAGCCAAGTATTGGCAAGGCAGTCAATATTTCACTTAACTGTTTAAGGCATATCATGAGAAGCAGACGAAATAAAAATGAATTTTAATTAGAAGGGGGCAGAAGTCTTTGCGATATGCGGCAACATTGACTCTAATCAGTGTAATGCAGACCTGTTCAATAGTGCCATTCTGTTAAATATAGAGAATCCTTTATGGTTCAACTCCGCAGACATCACCACTATTGGCAATAGCAAACGAGCATGCAAACATCTAATAGAAGGTTGTGTTGCCCATGGATATTTCTAATCAACGTCAGATAAGATCAAAGTCTTAATAAAAGTCCTTAGACAGATGCTTTATTACCCTTAAGGACTAGGTTGGTACGCCTCGGATAAGTATGTATCCGTTACCCTTCAGACCTTAACACTACTGTTATTATGCAGACATAGCTGTGACTGTAGTGCTGCCGGAGTCGAATCACAAAGGGTTCCACCACCTTCAAATCCCCCTGTCCTGTCACATCCACTCAAACTAGGTCTAATGAAGTACAAATCCACAAGCGATCGGATTCAGTGTTTTATTATTTATCAAGCTCTTAATCCGCGGACGCAATAAATCTGTGCAGACAGGAGGCAACATGGCGGCGGTTTTTTGGCGCGAAAAAGAATCGGCCGTGGAAAGCGGGAATGAGCCTCAGATTAGGCGGGATAAGTCCAGGTTATTAATGGACCGGAGATACACACGACAAAATGGATAACAAATGGATGTGCTCCCGTGTGCCCTTTTTTCAGAATTTGTTTATGGTGACAGTTTATCGACCGTCAACTTTTTGGACATAGATTTACGAAGCATTCGCTACGCACTGCAATTGGGTCCGCGGTATAACAATGTTAGCAGTTTATTACAGGTAAGTGGCATTGACCATTTGTAAGTTGGTATGAAAAAATCAAAGATTTCGAATTTTCGATATGCGCCGAAAGTTCTACTGAAAGTTTGTCTCTCATATAACTCAAAGCTAAAAAGGAAATAAACAGGTTAAAATATCTTAAAATTTCATAGAAGTATTATTGACGTGCCTCTGTGGGAACAAAAACAAACCGATTACACTTTCAAAATTTGCATCATTTTTCATGCAACTCTTAAAAGTTACAATCTTATAACAAACAATCAATTTATCTGAAATCATCAAACAAATCTACTACAATAAAGCTTGGAGTTCCCCAAGGTAGTGCTCTGGGCCCTCAACATTATGTCATATGACGTGATAAAATATAATAACAAAACGCGCAGTAAGCAATTGTGTCCTCGGACGTAAAGCGTCCCGGTCGTAAAGCGAAGCTGATTCAGCTACGAGATTGTTCATGTTCAAATACTATTCAAGAGTCACGTTTCCAAGGGTCTTAGGTTCGGTTCGCATTCTAAATTTTAGAAATCGGACTTTAACGTTCATAAGGACATTTATCTTCCAAATTTTTGGTATTATAAGAGACGGTAATGTGACAGTGTTGGTTTCTATTTCAAGTTTTGTAAATCAAAGGTTTTTGGAGAAAAATGACAATATCATATAGATATCATACACTAATTCAAGGTCAATAGCACGAACATGAGACGGACGTCTATCACGCAAATTTTACAGACATATCAGTATATGGAACGAAGGATTTATTAATTAAGAAAATGTGAAAGAAAGGGTAGGGGCTCCCTTAAACTATGACAGGACTAAAAATGCGGATTGGTCCAAGAAAGTACATGTTGTTTAAATTTAATGATCAGGTATGTATGATTCTGACTATGTATTCAGTCACTATCAAAGTAGCTTGTAACCAAATTTACGCTAAAACGCGTTATGTTTTATAATGCGAGAGAAAACAAAGTCGTATAGATTAAACGACTCATCTTTTCTTTATTCCCAATAAAAGAAACTATCAGAAAAGATAGGATGAAGTATTAAACAAGTAGGAAGCTAAAATAAAAGAGTATGTCGTACGGGTTGTGTGAAACACGCGCTACATTGTGCTCTTCCGAACTTTACCAATAACATGACGCTACACTTTGTGGAGCTTTACACTTCAGTTCGTGGTAAGTATGATGTCTCATTTTCTCACAATATAATATCGGTTTTAATCATCGAGATATTATTTACTAAAGTATTAGACTTCAAACATAAATGGTGTTCCGTTTTTGTACTTTATAACTTAAAGTCGCTGAAGCGCTGAACAACTAACGTATAAAGTATCGTATTCTTTAATACTGCAGTGCTTTATTTGCTACAAAGGGCTGCATGGTATCTGTATAGACTATGATGCGAGCGGCACAACTGCCGCAGTTGAACGGGACACAACAGTGGTATGGTGTATCTCTAGTACTGTACATATCTCCATGGTTTTAATATGTAAAATACGATATTGTAAACGAGCAATGTATATTTGTATGTAATTGGTTTATTTGAAAAAGCTGTTATTGATGAAAACATTCTATCGCCCAGCTAGTTTATTCACAGCTATACAAACAAAAACTGAAACAATAAAGGCAATAAATAATTGACATAACTTGAAATCTG
>DWNY01002295.1:0-11269 GCA_018250635.1 Telegonus apastus | reverse complement strand
CCGTCCATCCAGCGACCCCGGGAAGAACGGCGGTATGTGTGGTCGCATACCGTCGTAAACACCAGGCGGTGTGGTGAACTTCAATGCTTACCGGGGCAGAGTCCGTTGGGACATCGCACTCGGAGGACTCCGGTTGTGTTCCGTTGAAGATTCCGGAGTCCTCCTTGCAGTGCTGAAGACGGCCACCGGGGGGTTTTAGTGCGGTAGAAATCCCACATAAGCCGGCGTCGCTCCCACGGCGTCGGTTACCTTTGAAAGGTTCCCGCTCGTCAACAAAAAAAAAGTATATACTAGGTACTAATAGGTATTATGTAATGGTGTGAGGAAAGAAACTTATTGAGACAGTTCTTTACAATTTTTTCAACACACACATTCACTCCATTGAATTTGCGCTAACTCTTCACGTTATCAGCGGAACTTTTTGTGAATGAGTATAAAACATTATTTTGTATTTTAATATTTCTCTAGTTATTTCAGTAATCGCCTAAACTGTAGCGATCGGATACATTTTTGTGATCAATGACTGTCGTCGAGAATAATCCGTTTGTAAAATTAGTAGCAATAAAATAATCATCTTCCCGTTTGTGATTATTTCGTGTTTTAAAATATGGCTGAGATCATTATGATGATGTAGGTTGATTATGATTGGAAAGAGGGATGAAAACCGGAAAAATTCCCGTGGTGTAAGCAGGTACCGCAGTTCAACTGCCTGAATCGTAGTATATTTGTACACGCTCCTGTGGCCGACCTCGTAGGACTGTAATGTTTGGGTTGATCACAGATGTCCATGGGCGGCAGTGGCCACATACCATCTGGTGTGCTGCAAGCAATTCTTTTTTTTTTAAATTACTAACAGTAGTTTGTGCGCCTGGGAATAGAGCTATAAGTTTGTACTCTTATACGTTGTTTCAGTAATAAAACTGTCATTTTTCTGAAAAGTGTTTATCGTTTTCAGTTCAGTGGCTAACAGCACTGCTATCCTGGATGAGCGGTGAATGTCAGTTGCCACATGATGCCCCGGCGTAACGTATTATAACTATTTTATATTTAAAATAATAACAGTAAACTACAGTGCCCTGAGGACTAAAATGGAACGTCTCGGTATATGTCTCCGTAAAATTATTTATCTGTCACCTCCCGTGTCTTACATGTTTAATGAGCTTTAGAATCTTGGTGTGGCCACAAAGACTATATATATATGGACCAAAGCTGTTGCCAATTATTTTGTTTATATAAAAGAAACTTACAATTTAGTTTAATGGTGTCAGCCGCGTCTGTGTGTAACACGCTTAATTTCACTTACCAATATTCCATTGACTATTTATAAGGTGTTTTACATGTTTATTCGTTACATTTATTTCTTTAAAAAATGTCTAGATATTATAGATAGTGAAGCATTGCTACAAGTTGCGAGTATTTATCCTAACGTAAGTCAGAACCGTGCAAACATTTGCCTCAAAACAATGGTAGCGTAATACGAGTATCTATTAGCAGACTCTAATCATGGTCGAAATTCAACCACAATTAAAATAGAATAAAAAAACTTATGCACCCAAATAAAAAAAAAAAAACTTTTATATGTATCTTTCTGTGTATCAAGAAAACTTCCATTGTAAGAAACAATAGGTTTAATTGACTAAGCTGGCATTTAAAAGCAATAACGCAATTTTTGACATATATCTGCATAGAGTTATTATACTAGAGTAGGGCAGCCAGCCTAAAATGTGTCTATCGAAACGAAAGAGAATGCAAATGAGGCTACCTATCTACATATTTATCTACATATATTAGACAAAGATAGGTATAGGTTTCTCATTTTCCTTGTTTTATTTTTTATTGGACACTCGTATTCGCAGGCCTGCCTATGGCTCTACTACTCTACATATAATAACTCTATGGACCTCTGACACCATATATTTTTTACACTGTCAGCATTATTCTTGGGGATGTAAATAATGAATATTTTAATTTTGTTTCATTTATAATTTAAATTAACAGTTACTATACAATCTATACGACCGACAGACGACGATGTTGACGACCCGCGTGGCGAAGCGGTCACCATACCGGTCTGACGCGCAGTGGGTCCCGGGTTCGATCCGTGGCCAGGCAGATATCTGAACGATAAGTTTAGATTTCGGTTCTGGGTCTGGGTGTTTATTTATGTATTCGTCTTTGTGTGTGTTTCCATGGCACCCACGACACTGGAGAAAATCCTAGTGTGGGGCTTTGAGTGTAGAAAGCGTTATTTATAGTCTATACATAAATGTTATCTTTGCTCATTCCTGTTGTTCATGAACTGTAACGTATGTCTAATCCCACTTTCCTCTAAGCGTGCAATATTCGAAAAAAGGGATTGGAAAATTTCCTCTTACGCTTAATATAAAGGATTTCCAATGGTAATCGTGTAAATGACAGATAGAAAAACAACATGCCTCTGTCCAGTTTATAAAGTTACAAAAACGGAAAACTGACTTGTTACGTCACTCGTGGTCTGCAGGACAGAGAAATTAAACACTAGAGGCTACTTCCCTTAATATTGTCGTCTACTAATCCGTGTTATATTTACTTAGAATTAACAAAAGTGATAGCCGGATGGAATGAACTTTCATAGCAACTGACATTAACGTCGGCTACCAGTCTATGGGTTTAATGTTTTTGGGCGTAACCCTAATTGTTTTTAAATAAAAGTTGCCTAAATTACGCTGTATACTATCAGCTAGTGAAAGTCCCGACACAATCAGTCCAGCTGGCTGAAAGACAGACAACAAATTTAATACGTGTGTATTTCCATATACGTTTAGTATAAAATTGTTATTTACAAACAATTCAATTTCATTTAATTCTAAAGATTGACTTTCAAGATTCGATGATATTGTTTGTTACTTATATAGTAAGTTACATTACAAGTTAAGATAATATAAAGCAAGTAGGTAAATAAATACATCAGTTTCAGCCTTATAACAGATTTGTTAAGAGTTACTGTGTTCTGGTTGAAGGTGTGGTAAGGGAGACACACTTATTAGTGGCGTTCCAATAGTCCTCAGAGGTAGCAACTACGGCCAGGTAGGATTGTAATCTTATCTAGAGTCTATTACAGATGTAAATGAGTGGCAGTGGCAACTCAATGTGGGTTTCATGCTTGTTTGGCACTTTCTTAATATAAAATAAAACCATCTTGTAAATTATGACTACTCTGTGGCAATGTAACGATGTCGCTCAAGCGTCAAGCACACTCCGTGCGCCTGTCCGGCGTCCGGCGTCCGGCAGTCTGACATCGGACCGACAGTCCGATAACTTAGCCTCTGTCCGCATATAACGCTATTCTGCATTTGTGGCAGTTTTTACGAGCTTTTATTTATGAAACCTATTTTACGTTGTTAGTGAGGTTTTATCGTATTGTAAATGCGAATGTGAGCTTGTTTGTTTGTTTGTAACATCGTTATCTGCATTTACACTTTAACGCGAGCGAAGCGGCAAACAAAATAGTAGTAAGATTTAAAAGGAATTTGAATTTTTTTTGCTCTTAATTAAATAATTCATAGTGTGGGAACTACTATGGCGGAGCGACCTCTATACCTCAGTGGGATCTCGATTTGATCTTCGGCAAGCCAAGTATTTGATCGATGATATTGTATTTTTGTTCTGAGTCCGTGTGCTTATATTCGTTATTGTAGCCACGATATAGGAAAAATCCTTGTGTTAGGTTATGAGCCGCACTCATTACTATTATAACTGCCGACTTATAACAATACATTAGTTTACGGTACTGTGAGTTGCTTCGTTGGTTGAGTATGACTCGACCAGGGAGGTACCACCGCCACTCCTACTTCTAGCGCAACGCATTTCTTGCGCTTCTCTAGAAGACTATGGTTACGGGCTTACTTCAATGAGGCGACCACTTTAATCCTTAGGAGTACTCATTCGTCTTCAGGTTAGTATAGTAGAACTCTTGTTCTATATGAACTTGCTTACCGATGTCTATTGCGGCACTGATCATTTACCATCACGTAATCTACGACTACATGCGCTATTATAAATAATACACTGACTAACATGTTGTAACGTTATTATTCTTTACTTAGCTTAGCCGCCATTATGTCCCATTGAGACCACCATAAACAATACAATAGCAAGTTATACGTAGCGTTATACATAGATTAGGGGAGCCATAGGCCTATGAATACGAGAGTCTAACAAATAATAAAAGAGGGAAGATGAGAGACCTATACCTCTCTTTGTCTAATATAGATAGGTAGATTTGTCGACCCGCGTGGCGAAGCGGTCAACATACCGGTCTGACGCGCAATGGACTCCGGGTTCGATCCCCGGCCACACAGATATCTGAATGATGTGTTTAGATTTGTGTTCTGGGTCTGGGTGTTTGTGTATTTATCTTTGTGTGTTTCCGTGGCACTCACGACACAGGAGAAAATCCTAGTGTGGGGCTATGAGTGTAGAAAACGTTATAGAGAAGTAAATTCGTTTGGTTTGTCTTTTTTTTAATGGAAACATTTTAAGTTGACTCCCATACTCTATGTATAATAACCCCATACGTTTGCTACTTCAATATTTTTAAGAAAAGAAGTAACAGCGAAGTTTTTGGGAATAACAATTAAGGTTAGGTTCACTTTCTGATAAAATGTCTTCCGTATAAAAATATAAATATTTTAGGTACTTACATAAGCAATTGATGGATGAAATTCAGGCATCGTACAAGGAGTACAACCCCAACCCTGGGTACGAGCCTTACTGGGCGCAGGGTGCGTGGGTCTTCGTGGACCTCGACGCCAAGCTTAATAGAACCACCACCAAAATGCAACTCGTTTGCGGGGAAGAATGCAATTATCTTCATAAAAGGTGCTTATTTTCTTAACATGGTACTCATGCGAAGTTTTTTTATTTCTTTTCCGCACGAGTATGGACTACACCTGATGGAAAGTGGTTTGCAGTCTATGGATACCTGTAATCAATCCCCGATAACATCACTGCCTCTTAGCTTTCTTTTTGGTGACAAGGGGGAAACCTTCAAAAGGGAAACCTTCAAAAACCTTGGGAGCCATGGAAGCGATGCCGGGTTACGTGGGATTTCTACCGTGGGATTTCCACTAAAAGTTCCCGGTGGCCGTCTTCAGCGCTGCATGGAGGACTCCGGGATCTCCAACAGAACACAACCGGAGTCCTCCGAGCGCGATTCCTAATGAGAATTGGAACTCACCACACCGTCTGATATTTATGACTGTATGAGACCATATTTCCGGCCTCCCCGGGGTCGCCGGCTGGACGGTTCGAGCTCCCACTTTCGACAGGCAGGGGATGTGGCAGCCCTATTCTGGTATACATAACATGATTACATAACATGATCTTTTCAGATGATTGATATAATATTAAATATTTTTAGAATAAAAGATGTATGTGCTCGGCAAGTTCACTCTGGGGATGCAGGGTGTCACGAGCCCTGGTGCATAATTGATGACCTTACTGATGTTTTCGTGAACTTCAATACTTATTGCGAGTTTCTTAATAAACAATGCAGAGAAACGACCCTCGACAGACGTAAGCAGTATTGTAGTTTACGCAATTGTAGTAATAAACTAGAAAATGCAACTAATAATATCTTCGTTTGTTGTCTACCTTTATATGTACACTAGCTGATCCCCGCGGTTTCACCCGCGTTAAAGAAGTAATATAATAGGCATAAATATTTAACCATAAGTAATACACAGCTCTAATATGATAGCTGACTTGAATGCCCCTAATAGCAACTGACATTAACGCCCGTAGCGCTGACTGACAGTAGCGCGTGCTAATACTCTTTCAAAATTAAAGTAACCTAACGCCTTACGCCTCAGACTTTCAGCTATGTACCAGTGAAATTCCTGTTATTTTAGTAAAAAGTTGTTATTTCGACATTACAAACAGACACTTTAATTTCATTTATTTGTATAGAAATGGGGAAGTCCGTCATGGAATTCAATTCCAGTGGGGGCGACGATCTTTAAGCCTTATGGAAGTAGCAAACATGCATGCAGGCCATCTGATGGTAAGTGGGCACTATCGCCCCTGGACATTTGTTATCAATCCCAGATTAGCTCAAGAGTCCTACCCGAGGTTAGCCACATGCGTTGCCACTCCTGAGGACTAAGATGGAACGCCTCGGATAAGTATGTCTCCGTTACCACAATCTTCAGGCCAGAAAACAGCAGAGCTTAACAACTGTTATTATGCAGAAATAGGTGTTGTGAAGTCGAACCGCAAGCAGTTCTACCACCTTCATTGGATACGTCAGTTCTGATGATGGACGTGGTTTTCTTCTGTTTCCGTTACATAAAACTCAGATTAGTGATGTCATTGAAGAGAGCTGATGTTTCCAGATTGGATCCTAGTCCATGCCGGACGCTGTGTGCAGCCGCATGAGGAACTCCTCAGGCCCATACGAGAAGGTCACCATATAGCCAGCAGAGTGAATAAATATTTTACCAGGATATCAGAGGTCTTTTGGAACGCTACGCTTCCATCCCCATTATGAAACTATTGCCTTATGAGGTACAAAGGTTACCTACACCCTTACAAATAAAAGTATTGTCTATTATATGCTATAAGGTTTTTTCTATCATCGTCCGCTTATTATTGTCCCAATGCTGGGCACAGGTCTCCTCTCAGAGTGAGAGGGCTTTTAAGCCATAGTTTACCGCATAGGCCAAATTATTCCTTTCTAGAAAATTATAATTATTGTAGCAGAATCAAGTCATAGATAGTAATTAAAACGGTCATATTAAACATACTAAGGCGTTAAGTACATCATTAAAAGCCCTGGGACGATATGTACCAAAAACGTCCAACAATTCGTATGGATTTAACTGTCTTCACCACGGACTATTATCGGCAGCCCTATTCTGACCACGTACAAAAACCTTCAATCAGTTGCACAAAGCGTTGTTTTTCATAATGTGACCGTTTAACATAATCCCGAGATCGGGATCCATTGTGCGGGAAAGAAAGGAATAATCGGTGGTCATACATCTCGTCTTTATCTCGCTCGGCCGGCGGTCGTGATGGAGAGGGCCCTTTGAACTCGTTCGATATCACCAGAATAAGTAGCCACCTGGAAAAGGTTAATGAACATCTTTAATGTTTAGCGAACTGGGGTTCCCTTGATAAATTGCCGTGATTGTGTTGTATGATGATGTTCTTCACGTAACGGAAGTAATTGGTGATGGCAGATGGAAGATCACTTGATGCTTTCACCGACTTGATGTCACTGCTTGTTCACGAGTCACAATAAGTTTTACAGTTCAACCCTTTATTCTCCCACTGCAGGCACAGGTCTCCTTAGACAGGGTCTTAGGCCATAGGCAAAGTGCGAAGTGATACTTCACACACCTTTGAAAACTTCTTTTTGTAGACCTCTCAGGTATACAAGTTCTCTCACGTTGTTTTCCTTCAACGTTAAAGCAAGTGATAATTAATTTCTAATACGCAAACAATTTCGAAAAATCAGAGGTGAGTGCCTATTTCAACCTCGGACACCGATTGAGAGGCTAAGTCTCAACCATTAGGCTATCACTTCTTGAGGCCCTTTGACGACTGGCAGAATAACGTTAACGATATTAACGTTATTATATGACAATAATCGCATCAGATTCTTAGATATCTTTCTGATATAAAAAGTTCACCTTATGAACCCAAATGGTAAAGTCCAACGCGTGAAGTACATCCGAGATTCATAGCCCTGAGAGACTCATATTCTAATTAAATTTATCATACAATAAAATGCAATTCTTGGAAAAAGCGCCTGGACTCTCGCGCCTTGTTACTCACAAAATAAAGTAAAACAAAGCAAAAAAGGGAATATTTTCTGAATTTCCACACTCATGACAACAAAGCGCAGGATATTCAGAGAGCCGAGTATTTTATAACGTATGTAACACAAAACTTCAACATTATGAGACGGTAATGTCGCATCTTATAAGCGGATTCCTTGCTTGCAAATTGCATGCGAGCACTTCCCTGGTACAGTTTTAATGACATGTTATGGAATCCTCGAAATGAAACAAAATACCTTTGTTATTGTCATACAAACTTTTACGAGAGTTGTTCAAGTATTACGCAGGAGTGATCGTGTTTTCGGAGTGGAGGTCCGTTGTTCCCAGTTTCTGTTATTACACTAGTTGCGTTCATGTCAGACTAATTTATAACTATGTTTGCTGGTTTTTTTCTATTGCGTAATGACAATAAAGCTTAGAAATCATGAATTTGGTTTTGATATTGCTAGATAATTTGATATGAATATGAAGCTGGAACCTTTTGTGGCTTGACTCTGGCCCACCTCTCATAGACCTATTTCTGCCTAATAACATTAGTAGGCGCTGATGTGTTCTGGTTTGAAGGGTGTGGTTAGGAAGACATATTTACACCGAGGCGTCCAACCTAATCTTCAGGGGTAGCAACGCATCTGTGGCCGGACTCCAGTAGGACTAATCTTATTTGGGGATCACAGATGTCCATGGGCAGCAGTAGCCACTTACCATGAGGTGGATTGAATGCTTGCTTGTTACTTTATTATTACAAAAGAAGTTACATTAATTTTACATCCGCCTCGTTATAAAATTGTTGTGATGGCGTGACCGATACTGCAGTATCACAATCTCACTTAGAATTGAAGTTTTGCCTGTGGTCATTAAATTCGGAATGCCTCGTGTATTATTTAAACCATATCCTTAAAACCAAAACACCGTAGGGCTTGAAAGTGCTATTATTGCGAAGAATTGGGCGTGAAGATATTGTGATATCGAAGGGTTGAACTACCAATATGCGTAGCAAATATATATAGACTTAGAACTAGCTTAGATACGGCCACAGCTAGGTTACGGATCTGTCCTCTATGCCCACTAAAATTCATTGATCTATCTTTATCCACTTTTATATACACTTTCTACTGTTAATGATTTTATGTAAAGTGGATTTTTTAGAAATCCCTCTGTCCACTAAAATCCATTTATGAAATCTTTTTCCACTTTTATCTCCATTTTAACCCTCAATCACAATTACTGTTATTTATTTTTAACATAGACACCTTTTACAAAACTCGTTATCCAACTTTTGTAGTGACCTGTCAACACTGCCCTAAATGGCGGAGCTGTGATATGTAGTTTTAATATAGCCTGAAAGTTGTATTGTAGCCGTGGCGCCAGTGAAATGTAGCCTCGGACTAGGGCAGCATGTACTGCAAGTGTGAATATGCGAATGAAATAAAAGTGCAATTGCTAAATACAGTAATTTTTAGTTCGAATTCGTGTGTAAAAAATTTTGGCCTTATAAAAATAATTATTGTTATTTTCAAACTAACTTTACTATCTATTATATAAATGTTTACTAAATAAAATAATGCTTATGAATTATAGTAGAGATACTATCTTTATAAGACTTTGTTGGATATGGAGATTTTTTTCAAAGCTAATAACAGAAATTTCCTAACTCCTAATCTTAGGGATAAAAATGAGAAATTTCACCGACCAGTCAAAATGATTTGAAACTTACCTTAAGCAACGTCAGGTACGGTTGTTAGCTGGACGAGTTACAACAAGTAGCAAAATTTTATTTATGACGACCCGCGTGGCGGAGCGGTCACCATGCCAGTCTGACGCGCAGTGGGTTCCGGGTTCGATCCCCGGCCAGACAGATATCTGAATGATGAGTTCAGATTTCCGTTCTGGGTCTGGGTGTTTGTGTGTTCGTCTTTGTGTGTTTCCATGGCACCCACGACACAGGAGAAAATCCTAGTGTGGGGCTATGAGTGTAGAAAGCGTTTTTTTTTTTTTTTTTTATGCATGCTTCCGTGCTTCGGGCATGTAAATCTACGTCGGTCCTGGTTGTTATTTATTTATTTGCCATACCAACAACTTATACTCAACAAACTGCACAATTTACAATGTAAAGATATAAATTTGCTAGGCATGTATGCCAATTACAGGCGTGCACACCATCGACATCAAATTTTGAGAATTCTGGCATACTTGTACAGTAAGAGGTTTAAAAAAATGCACATAAAATGTTAATAAATAATGTAGAAAAAAATATCAATTATCATTGAAGAACATTAGAAAAATCTTGCCGGAGTCTTTAGGCTTTTTGAAAACATCCAGCACTGGTTGGTCACTAACTCGTATCCCTTTCACCGACATACATTGGAGCAGCGTGGTGAAATACGCTCCAAACTTCCTCATTTGAGGGAAAGGACCAGTGCCCAGCGGTGAGACATTAAAAAACGTTACGGCGAACTTGTTTATTTAGGTTCATCGTATTTCATTGAACAAATGTTACTATCTCTTATTGGCATTGGCACTGGGCGTCTTAACAGTCTATTTAAGGAATTACGTCACTTGATGGTAAACCTATAACTGGCAAAGAAAGAAAAGGAGTAAGGACTCGAAGTGAGAGACTTTTAGTCATTCGAATAACTGACATGAATACAGAATTTAGAGTTCATTTTTGAAACGTGGTAAATTACGAATGGCGAGAACATTGCACCCCCTTTAGAGCTCGTAACTACATTACACGATGATCAAATTTGAAACATATTGTATGGAAATAAAGTTGAGTTTTATATAGGAAACGCTGTAATTATATCCTTTTGAAGTTGTGAGAAAACGCAACACCCATGAAATGCATTCTGCCCGTCACAAAGGCGGATGCTTCTCGCCTCTCCGCTGTATTTCTTAACCAAACACTTTATTAAACCTCCAGTAAATAACCAATTGTTATGTATTAACTGTAAAACCAAAATTATATATACAAATAAAAACCTTTACATGTATTTTTCGTGTATTTATTAGAAAAATTCCCATCATAAGGTTATGAGATTAAATTGATTAAGTAGAATTTAAAAGAAATAACACATTTTTGACATGGACTTCTGTCACAGTAGACCATATGTGTTTTAAATTGTCAGTATTTTTGTCATTAATGTAAAAAAATGAATGTTTTATTTTGTTTAATTTAATATATTTGTAATAGTTATTATGCAAAAATATTATACCTTCTCAGTCCTTCTCTTCATGAACTTTCACGTAAGCCTTATCTCGTAATCCTTTGTCCACACAGTATTCGAAAAATGGTTCCGCAAATTTCCGCTTGACTATTAATATATACAAGATACAATTTGTGAATAATACATCGTGGTGGAGTGTATGGTGTGCGACTGTCACTTGTCAAGTTCTCGTACATCGTGGATGACCAAATAAGAGTCAAGTTGTTTATAAGACTGTAC
>DWNY01002294.1:0-11271 GCA_018250635.1 Telegonus apastus | reverse complement strand
TTACAGATTCAGAATAAATTTTAATTATACGTAATTTCGATTATAAATTATGTAGCAACTACAAAGTAAGTTACGATAAAAGATAAAGCTTCAGGATAAATTTTAATTATTATCTTCATTAACATGGACAACTGAAATGAAGAATAATTACCAAGCAGTTTTTTGTAAATTATCTAACCTAATTACGTTTGATTTTCAGATCTCAACCAATTTTACAAAAAACGGTGGAATCTTTGTTTGGAGAAAGATCAAATGGTATTCACCCGGGAGCGTGCAAGTTGATGCGGACATCGAACCGCCAATCTAAAATGTGTAAACGAGAACCAGGCCTAGTGTCTGTACTGAAAGCAGCCAAGATCCAAGCTATCACTGCTTGCGAAGAGGCCTTTCAGTACGATAGATGGAATTGTTCTCTTATCTTTAATCGAAAAGCAAAAAGGAGCATATTCAACAAAGTCTTCAGAGAGACGGCTTTTGTACATGCCCTGATTGCTGGCTCGATAACACACGCGGTGGCGAAGGGGTGTGCGTCAGGGGAGCTATACAAGTGCTCATGTATTGGCAGCTTTAGAAACGTCAGCTCACAATGGAAGAGCGATGGCTGTGGCGACGACTTCAGATACGGAAAGAAGGTGACGAAGAATTTTCTAGAACTAAAATATGCTGGGAACGATCAGATTGCAGAGATATTGAAACAAGACGTGGGGGTTGGTATAGACTCTATAGGAGAGCAAATGAGAGAGGTTTGCAAATGTCATGGATTCTCTGGATCGTGTACCACTAAGACTTGTTGGAAACGGTTAGGGCCGTTCAATTCTGCGATGGGCTTATTGAAGAAGCACTACCATCATGCGATTAAAAAGAAGATCGTAAATTATACGACTAAAAGAGCGATCACGCCGAAGGTAAGACGACGGATGGAGGTCGGGAAAAATACGTTAGTGTACTTACAGAAAACGCCAAATTTGTGTGTGAGCACGGCAGGCAGAGTATGTAAGGATAGGCCCAACTGTGCAACGCTGTGCTGTGGAAGAGGATACATGGTGTCAAAACGCTCAGTGAGTTCGCGGTGTAGATGTAAGATGGTGGACTGTTGTTTTGTTCAGTGTGATACATGTGTGGAAGAAGTGGACCATTTTACGTGTAAATAAGGTAACCGTAATTAATGTATATTGAGAAGCAGATACTCCATGAACGAGGAATTATTATGAAATTCAATAAAATATTTATAGAAGGTAAATGCCTAAGCATTAGTCTAAAATTCCCTTTAACACATTGATGTTATTCTAATGCCTAATTTATTATTTGTGCATGTTTATGAAGTTTGTAATAACTACTAGAATTCATAATATGTTATTTTTCGCTCAAAAGATGAAATCTTTGACAAAGCTACGTTATAAAATCATTTTAGTGCTGTCTTATTTCGTCAAATCGTTCATAGGTTTTATCTATTGATTTTCTTTTTAATTTAGGTACGTACTTATTTAGTTTATTAGGTACTTATATCTTTAATTACTATGTATGTTGCTACGTATGATATTTAATATTTATAAATTTTAAAAAACTATGGTCTTATTGTATGAATTAGATCTTTCCAAAAAGTGTCTCGTGGACAACAGTAATGAGTTGTTTGTAAAGAAATTTACAAGATACATTTCATTCATTTTTCACTTAATGCTACTGGGTCTAAATAAGTAATAATCAGTATGGTATTTACTGGGCATATTGAAGTGACATCTGCATTACCA
The DNA here is from genome assembly GCA_018250635.1 of Telegonus apastus. Classification (NCBI taxonomy): domain Eukaryota; kingdom Metazoa; phylum Arthropoda; class Insecta; order Lepidoptera; family Hesperiidae; genus Telegonus; species Telegonus apastus. The sequence goes on along the minus strand of DWNY01002294.1, from coordinate 9,523 downwards.
AGAAAACATACTGTACTGCAACATACGAACCAATTTGGCATCCTAATTTAATAATTATTTAGTAGATGGCGTTGTTTAGCAGATTGAATATCACTATTAATCTAATTGTAAAGTTTTGAAGTTCCTTTTTACGGCTTTAAATATTAAATTCAATATACCTACGAACTAATATGGAATATTAAAAATTAACCCTTAAATGATCACATAACTAACGACATCTTTGATAAGAGGAGTAAACTACGATTCCAGCAAGGTTATCTATATGCCGCTGCGCGCATAAAAAGTTACAGTAACTGTGAATAGATGGCGCTTTTACCACTGAATAAGACTTGGTGGATCATTATTTTCGATGTTGCCTCTTGCCTCTTTGTTTTTATTTTGTAAAAATATAAAGTTCGAAGTCAATACGCATTACCTTCATATCTGGATTCCTGGCACGCAGTGGAGTTTAATTCGATTCTTATATTTTTCTGCGGCCAGTGCATGAACCAAGATGCACAAGCGATAAGATCATCTTAATAATTTATGTCGATCGCGAAATACTATATGCGTGGAAAACATCACACGATATGTATCATTAACATGAATTTTAAGAATCTAAAAGATTAAATCCCTAACGATAGGTACTAAAAATTATCTAAAAACTAAGTTCACATCACTACGTACCTACCTAATAGGCAGCCTAATTTACACACGTTTTAAATACGTACTTAGGTATCTATGTAGAAGATTGTCAATGAGTCACTTTACCGCAATCAAAATTCTGTTTCCGCATTTCTCAAGTTATTCTCTATCAGTCCAATGCAACATGAGTTTTTTTTATTTTAAATACCTACGTGGCGCGGAACGTACGAGGAACTTTCGAAAAGTACGTGCTGCCGTGGGAGCGACGCTGGATTGTGTGAGATTCTTACCTACTAAAACCTCTCTGGTGGTGTTAATCTGGTGGACTTAAAGAGGACTCCGAGATCTCCAGAGGCACGCAACCGGCACCATCTGAGCGCGTTGCCCCATGGGGCTCGCTTTAGATGAGCAACTAAGCTCATCTCACCATCGGGTCGCTTACCGGGCGATTCGTGCTCTCATTCTAGAGGACAGCAACACCTACTGAAATATTGTCAAAAGATAACAGTTTTAAATAGTTAATAGTTATTCAAGTTTGGAAAACCTTTACGCTTTCCCCGTGAGGCTTACACAGGCTTGTAATCTTCATTCTTCACAAGTGCCTATGCCACGTCAAGCAAGATGGCAAGCAAAATTACAATGATTCGGCCGTTTATCAAAATTTCGGTCTCATCATGCTCTCTTAATTCACTCTTATCGTCTCTCCAATTAACTCGAAGTAGAGAATAAAACTATCCCCAAGAGACAAGAAACAAAAATAAATAAATAAAATAAACAATAAATGTTGTGAATAAATTCATATAAAAAACTCTGAACCTCACACAATTCGTTTGAACCTACGTATGTCAGCCATTTACCTTATAACGCCTTATAAAGCCATTCGTACTTTTCCATTCAAGATAATAACATTAACGGAGTGAATGTAGGGTGACTCAGGTCGACCTTACACTAATTTCTACCTCTTAATACCCATTCATTCTTTGGGAAAACCAAAATCAATTCTACCGATCCCGGATGAAACTACCTAAAATAATAACACTAATGAATAACACTGCACAGTATTACTGACCTAAAGATCAGTCTACCTTATTATTATAACGCCTATAATTGACCCATAACCATTAAGGCCGACCACAAAATTGCGGTTTGTTTTCGATGCCAACTCACATAATTACGATGGTTATTAACTCGAGATGTTTAAAAAACGGCAGCGTCGAGATTTATTTATTTATTGACCTCAGGCGAGACTCCTACTAATTGTCCGCCTTGACAGGACTCGAATTAAATACGACTGAAGTGAGTGATATCTACAATACCGTGAATTCGTTCTGTAACATAGACTAATGTTTTGAGGGAACATGTTAAGAATGTTTAATATTTCTTTAATCTATACAAATAAATAAATCAGAAGTGTCTGTTAGTACTGTCAAAAGAACACTTACACCTACTTACGCAATATAACAAAGCAACAATTGAATTTTGTCCGTCTGTCTGTTTGTTCTGGCTGAACTTCGAAAATTTTAAAACCATTTTTTTACATATAAATTGACAGATTTTATAAGGTGTAACTTAAGCTTATTTAATAAAAAAAAATAATTAGGGTACTATTTATTTCTAGTTCTGTTGATAGACGTTTAATTAACCTCAGATATTGATGGAGTCCTACTTTGGACGGACAAATATGCGTTCTTCCTACTAAGTTGCAAGTTATAATTGTGTCTCCCATACCATATTTTTCTAACCAGAACATTGCAGTGCTTATCACTGCCGTTATAAAGCACAGATATATTTGGCGGTGGTGCTTTCAAAACCGAACCATGGAAAGCTTTAATAGCTTAAGTCTGCGAAAGGAACATAGACTATCTCTGCTTGTAAAACAAGTATGTCCTATGTTCTAGTGGCTTTATAATAGTGAACACTGATTGACCTGATACCTATATCACTTTTCTACAACTGCTCTTTGATTACTTTGAATAATGTAGGTAAAGGTTCCATTTAATTTAAGAGCACTCAAGGCGGTATTTTATGTTTCGTTTTCTACGAACATTTGACAACAACAACTACCACAAATGAGCAAGACTTGTATTGAACTCCACCATGAGGTATTCATGAAGCGTTATGATATGAAGCTCTTTTGATAAAAGATGACGGTGACTGCTTTTCATCTGGTTTCTCGTCTGTTTTATAGATCGCTGTCTTATACATATCTTATCGCCTGGCGTAATTATAAAAAACTTTAAATAGTGGAACGACAAAAATTGAGCCGTACCGTTTGTCTTGAATATCTTCCTGTATTCTAAATAGCACCATTCCTTCTCCTCTTGAGGATGTTGTAGGTGGTGGGCATCGGGTACCTTTTGAAGGTTTCTCCCTCGACAAGAACAAAAAAAAAAGTGGTGGCAGCAGCGTCTTCCTAAGTAACATCAACACTTACTACGGCCAACAACGCGCATAACAGGAGGTGACTATGATAAAAAGCCATTAGAAGATGCATATAGGCATCTTCTAATGCTGCAGTATATCTACATAGATACAAAAACTTATTGGTACGGCTTATGATTCAGGGACAGGTAGAGGGAAAGTGGTCACGTGGCAGATCACCTTCATGCCGGACAGACCTTGTAAAATACACCCCACATTGTTCCGTTGTCCAGTGTTCTCACATTGCCATTACTAGAGGCCAGTTGCGAAGGGTCGTAAGAGCTGCTGTCCAGGTTAGATATGACGACTGACCAGCAGTCATCATAATGCCACGACCACTCTGTCAAGATTGTACGATTACCGAGAGAGAGAGTTTTCAGGAGTGGACTTCAAAAACCCTGGTATATGGGTAAGATAAAACTTTTTAAAAGATATTGAGATTAAGTGACATTCCGTAGTAGCGACCACAATTGGCTAGCCGAGACAATGCTAATAAAAATTATGTTATCCTCTCCAATTATCGACTATTAAACAAAACCTTTTATTACTCGACGCGTACCTTATTCCTTTTAAATTACGGGAATTTTATTTATGAACTATATTCATAGCTCAGTTCATTAGGAACTTTTTACAGATACTTTATTAAATTATGTTCAATAGAGCGGTAATTGTTATAAAAATTTTACGCATATCAGGAGGTCGTAAAATATTTGATAGATGAATTCTGAAGCAGTAAAATTATTGTAATTGGGAAATTAATTAAGTACTTTTTCCTAGTGTTAATAAATAAATAATAAATAATCGGAAAAGTTACTAAGAGTTTGCAAATAAAATTATTTCATTATCACAACGGTTCAATCATTTAATAACTAAGATTTTCTGTACAATGCTATTCATTGAAAAATTTATATATTAAGAACATAATTATTATAGGCACAAGTACGATAGATACTTGGCGCAAGTAGTTTGTTGCAAAGTTGATAATTATTATTGTTTTCAACAAAACCGTAACTTAATTGCAAAGTGCCCACTAAATACGAGATAAATGTGATTTTTTTCTCTTTACTTAATCAACCCGATGCGATTAAGTATTACTAACTGCACTTACCCATTAACTATAATTACCAGCTACAATCTACTACCAGTTTTTGCTGGCAGAATTTTTCCTGCTTGATAATAAATATTTTTATGACCTTTTAATCTGATCTCAGTTATTACTTTTATCAATCGCTATACCACCAATTAGTGGTTTATAAGGTAGTAGAACTATATGCGTTTCGACTCCGGGGGCCCCACATCTATTTCTGTCACATCACAGTAATCAGAAACGCTGCTGTGTTCTGGTCTGCAGGATGTGGTCTGAGACATCCTTATCTGAGGCGTTCTATTTTAGTTCTTAGTGGTAGCAAAGCATCTGTGGTGAATGTTACGTAGGACTGTGATTTTATCTGCGGTTGATCACAGATGTCCATGGGCGGCAGAGGCTACTTACTATCAGGTGAACTGTATGATCATTTGCTACTCTCAAACTATAAAAAATATTATCAGAATATCATGATAGAGTGCGTTCAAATGTTCGCTTTAGTCCCCAGTTGTCAATAGATGGTCCTATTATCAATGGGTATCAACTAATGACCACCTAATTAAAGAAACCTCTAAATTAACTCATCCCAAAACGGAAAACGCGACTTAATTTAATTATTTGAATCAATGCTTTAAATTCAGAAGGCTGTCATGTTATCAGCGTTAACCCTACGACTGCTCACCGAGCACTAGATAACGTTCGATTAAAACAAAAACAGAACAATTTTATCTAAATACCGAACGGAAATCGTACGTCAGGACCGATTATTAATGTTTGCTTAACCCGATGAAACTGTCGATGTTAAAGGAATAAGTACATTTGGGCATATTGTGAAACGGCTAACATTATGGAACTTTGTTCTATCTTTTGGATAAAGTTTCATTTGTTATGTTTTGCCGCAAGTATTTTATGTCCCATTGCTGGGTATGGACCTCTTCCTACAGCTGGACGAAGCTTGGATATTACTCCACCATGGTTCCCCAATGCGTGTTGGTGAAAGGAGTACGGGTTACTGCCCAACACGTATCCGATAGTTTCAAATTGCCTATAAGACATCCGACGAGGTGTAACGAGTTATTGACTGACATTGGTTATTTACTGGCAGATTATGTCCTCCAAAGCAGGAAAGCGTGTGCATTTTTGTCACTAGCGATCACCCATCTATCTGCCGACTGCTCCCGAGCGAGCCGAGGGGTTGCCCAGAGCGCCGAGGCCCAGGGGTGTTACGGGCGCTAACGTATGTCATAAAAATGCAATAACTTCCACTTTATAATTCACATTATAACTGATAAAGAGTGTCAAATGTGTGACTCGCCCGGGGCGCCAAATGTGTGACTTGCCCGGGCGCCTAGGTAGCTCAGGCCGATCCGATCTGTGAGTGAATTCAGATAAAACCTGTGTTGTAAGTACAGTAAGTGTATTGGTTACAGATGTTCATGGGTGGCAAGTTATTTACAATGCTGTATGCTCGTTTGCTACTTCATTCTTATAAAAACATATATGTTTTATATTTAAAAATTCGTAAAAGTTTTAATTCAGCTCAAAATTTCATCAGGTCATTCCATAGGTGCCGGACAATCTACCAGCCTTTTAATTCCTACGTGCTTTCGTATAATTTCCAGGCGTATCATGATGAGACTGATATTACAATCTACATTCAACATCGATACGATGCATGAAGACGTAAAATACCTTGCTTTTTGTTTTGTCCGTCTGTCTGTCGAAGAGGGCTCGCTTAATTAATTATGTTAAATAATGCGATATTATGCATATCGCATCATACGGATCGATTCACGCGGAATCCGAGTGGTTTCATTTTTATTGTGATTGTACAGTTTTAGGGTTATGTTGGCGAATAGAAAAACGAATTAATTACAGTGAGGTAACCTTTTTGGATCTTATATTTATACATTTATAAGAAGTAACTTTTTTTTAGTAATAAACATATTTTTGTATCTTGCTTAATTTATTTGAGTTTATTCGATCAGCCATAGACGCGTATGTGAAATTTAATTTCCATAAGACGTCTGCCATAAAATTCATATTGCTATAAAGTTATTAGTATCACTTTTTAATGTTCCTAAAATATCACTAACACTACATCGATACAAATACTTAAAAACTTGCCTACTTTACACAATAATCTTTTAAAATGTTAATTCAAACACTTTCACTGTGGATCATATTGTTTAAATCTTGTAAAAAACAAACAAAATCCTACCACCCAGACCGGGTACTGAGAAACGCAAATTACTTACTCAAGTGGCTTATTACAGTAAAAAATACATAAGAACACAACTCTATCGCAATTGCTTTGCGAGTTAAAGACCCAAGTGATACTTAAGCCTTAATCATTTCGTTTGAAAGAACTGTCAACGGCATTGGACGGATTAGAAAACAAAGGCCCTATTCATTGGTGGTGTTTACTGGATTTTGACAATGACTTAACAGTTGAAATCACTGCTATAGATAATTAGGGTCCTTGCCTCACACATTTAACTATCAGTAGTCGATTATTGTTTGAAGATTTCGATCCAAAAATCAATGAATTGGAAAATAACCACGCTTTCATTGCTAAACGATCCGAGAGGGTTAAATGCTGACAATAGCATAATTTGTTCAAGGAAATTTTGTTTTTATAGAAGCTATGACATGGTAATTGGCAGCCATCACCTATATACGTAAGTAAATTGAAAGCAATATATTGCCAATATTGTCGAAATAATTACCCATAAACCTAATGGATTGGTGGATAACAGGATACATCCTGCCATTCTTTCTTTCTCTCTGTTTTAAAATACGTACTGCCATCCATCCATCCATTATTTTTTAATATCTACGGTTGAATAAAGAAATTCCCTAATTCCCACTCACTGGTCCTGTATCCATTAAGCCTGCTTCAGATTAACATTTAATTTAAAATGCCTTTATTATTTTGCCAGTCAAAATCGCTTCATATATATCTTCCCCATCCATTTTTGCCATCCATCCAAATATGGCTGGCGTAACGTAAATCTTTATTATAAAGGAGTTTTGCCGTAGTCAACAGCATTACACTTCACTGTACGTGATTGGCTATTAGAGCAATCTCTAAAACATCCATAGAAAGAAAGGATATGGATCATCCATTAATATCAGCCCTTTAGTTAAATTTTTATAAGCATCACATTTATCAAGAATAGCAATTCAGATCCGACATCAATAGACGATCGACATTAGCTGCAGGCATCATACCTCGATAACCTACATATAGACACGAGGATCTACTCTCAATCAGTGCAGTTCTGTACCGTGCATATAACCAGCTCCAATAAAGATAAGTAGGTAGTCAATATCCGATACATTCATTGAGTAAAATTTGAGAATTAGACATTCTTGCTAACAGGTAAATCTTGTATGAGTTAAGCGAATACTAAGTAACTAAGCGCATTTACCCGTATCGATGAAAGATAATAATTATACAAATAACATTGCAAGACTCAAAGCATTCTTACCTTAAAAAACTACACAAAACGGTCAAGAAAGATCGCCGGGTGTTACAAAAGCGATTATATCATCCCTTACCGAAGCGAATGCTACCAATTATGAGAAGGAACCAAAAGATGTGTTTCACTATAGGCGATTAGCGATATGTTTTGTTTGAAAGACAAGAGATTGATTTACAGATTTAACACAAATATTGGTTTTAATTTAATTAAACAGTTTTAAGCATAATTTATAAAGTGGTAGATTATTCAATGCATTGCAGCTATTGCAGCGGCAATCACATCACATTTATTTGGGATGGTATAAAGTCACATTTTACACTACTGCGCATTACAATTGGTTGAAGAATAAGGTTATATTAAGTAAAATAAGGTTATATTGAGTAGGAATTTAAATTTATGGTTCGTAAGTGACAATTAAGTTATTGATTTTAAGTAGAGCCATTCAGTAAAATAACCAACTTGACTTGGACTTCGAATAACGCTTGGAAAATAATTTCAATTTAGCTTTCATAAATTCTTGTTTAAATTTGAGGAGGTCATTAGTAAATAAATTAAATAAACTATACTCAATTGTTCTTATCTAAAAGTATTGTCAACTGTCGTTAAGTAAATGAATATCGTTGATCGCATTTAGCTTACGGTTAAACAAGTCCTATACAAAATCTGTATTAGCGGACATATCTTGCTCACTTACCTGCCTCTTAAATGGCGTATGTCCATGTAATCTCAAGCAGGATGGCTAAATGCTTTGTTGACACAAGTACTGTTATGCCGCGCTATTCGGACGCTGTGGTGCGTGTCTCTTAAAGAAGATTGCGCTCGCGTGTAAGTATTAAGTACTGATGCTTTTTATCCTGCGCTAGAAGGGTATATTTTAGTGTATTCATGTGTGTGTACACTGTGTATGTATAGGTATTTCTATTTCTTTGTTATGCTCAAAACGAATTATTAACTTGTCCTTTACATAAATATGAGATATTTTTAGATTTGTCTACATTTCAAGAGAAAGAAGCAAAGTAATGCAATCAAGAAATAAAATTTTGCGTATACTGAATATACACAAATTATAGTTATATATGCAAAATTATAGTACATATGTAGTTACAACAAACCGGTCATCAAAAGGTGCTTTTGCCAAATAATGTTAAAATTGTGACGAAAGAAAGACATCTCCCAAAATGAGTAATGCTATAAAAATTAAATTCATGGGTACACATAATTTCTTAATATTTAAATAGGTATTACTTGCGGCGTTCCCGGGTTCGGCGACGACAACTCCGACGTTCCAGATTTTTATCACTGGATGGTAGTTAGCCATCTCTCGTACTTTATTATTTCAATGCACATTCTAGAAGTGTGTAATGTATTCGTGGTATTCAACTTAGTCCTTAAGACAAGTAACACTCGAATCATATTTGGGGTTGATTGCCGATGCTTATTTGCGGGAATTGCCACTTACCATCTGGTGGACAGATCGTTTACTACTTTTATATTATAAAATGCAAGGCCAGACCTTGCATTTTATAATATACAACATCTGAGTATCAAAGGATTGAACAAATGTTTACAGCGTGAACTACTAAAATATTTCTGTCTCATTATAACTCAATAATGGACTAGCTACGTTCGAGTTGTATCAAGAGTCACGTTTTGATTATTTAATTAAGCGAGATATGTAGGGCTGCTTAATAGAAAATATAATTTCAAATAAAAAATAAAAGTAATGCCATAGGTTTCTGCATTTGATAATTAAATAATTATTACTTATACTACGTACTTCGTATTTCTTCTTTTGAAATTTTTATTTTATTTTATTCGTGCTAGTAGACCTGTTCAATGGTCGACCTTCGACCATAATTAAGACCATATAAAAATTGAACTTATACATCCTAATAAAAAACAAAAA
>DWNY01002293.1:0-11271 GCA_018250635.1 Telegonus apastus | reverse complement strand
ACAGGGCGTCCAGAGGAACACCGTGTGATTTTAGCCGGTAGGAGTCCGGCATCCTCTCCGCTGCCCCCGCACTGAGAGGAACCCATGATGGGATTCCCCAAGAAAAAAAAAGGTAAAAAAGGTCTCCTTCCACTGTTGGGGAGGGTAGGAGCATACACCACGTTATCCAAATGCTGGTGAAGGGGGTACGGGTTTGTGGCCAACTCCTGCCGGAGGTTTTATAAGGCCTCCGACAAGGTTTATTGATTGCTATCTAGTGACAACCGGGAGCGACTTAACGTGCCTTCCGAAGCGCATTAAATCCTGCTATTCCACTAGCGGCCACCCATCAATTTACAAACCGTGCCCGACGTTGCTTAACTGTGTAGATTACGCAAGCTACGCGAATATTCGTTCTTTTTACGATTAGTTATGGAGAAAGTTAGTTAATATAACATATAAGTTAATTATTACGAAAGTTTTGTTCTGTTTAACCAAATACGGATATGAAATAACAAAGTAGGGGGAAAGAAAGATCACAATAGCTAATATTAAAGATAATAAACACAATGATAAATAATGTTACGTATATTGTAGTAAAATGATGTCAAGTGCGAGTTGATCTCTCATACGGAGGGTTCCGTAAATATTATTTTTTTCCTAGTATTTATCATTATAGAACGTATATTAATAAATGCATAGTGGAAATTTAAACTATTTTCTATTACGATGCAAAAATTAAGAAGAATTAGAAATTAAGAAGAAGAAAAATTCAGAAAAATCGTGTGTAACTTTTATTTCTGACTTTTTTTACTTTTCTTATTAGTCAAGAGATAGCCCTGTGACAGACATACAGAGAAGGCTTAGTAACAAGGTTCCATTTATACGGGTATGGTTCTTCCTTTGGGTACGGAACCCTAACATTATGTTAGCTTAGTGGTTTTAATTTTCACGTTTTGAATTTGAAATTTCAACCAAGCACCTCTTATTTTTCGAAATTATTTCAAGCTCCCAAGACAATATTAGGGTGTCTCATCAACGAACATAGCAATTTTAAGCGCGTGTGGATCCCGAACACAGGGTGAACATAGTTTGAAGGGTATAGTAGGAGATACATACTTATCCATGGCGTTCTAACTTAGTTCTCAGTGAGCTACTAGGCATTTCAACTTAGTCCTTAGGGAGCAACGCATTCGAGGCCAACCTCAGGTAAGACTCTGATCTTATCTGGGGTAGATTACAGATGTCCATGGGCGGCAGTTGGCACTTAATATCAAGTACTATGCACGTTTGCTACTTCTATGTATAAATATAGGTAATACAATATACGTCTGTTAGTACATAATATACACAGTCATTTCATCCATACAATAGTTTCCTACGTGCGATTGAATATTCAGTTCCTACCACTGATACCAATTCAGTCAGATCGATTTCAGTTCGAAAATCGGCCACCATTTATCCGTACATTTCGAAAATGCAATATGCGATTTCAATAAAGATCGAATTACTTTCTGGTTAAAAGCGCTGACAGGCTTTATTGGCTGGTGAAATATATCTCACTGAAAAATTAATAGAGTTATCACGTTTTAAGTTTTACGCGCACAAGTGTCGAAATAAGTAGTTTCGAATGGATGAAACTCGGCCTTTAATTTCACTCTACACTCATAGCCCTACAGTAGGATTTTTTCCTGTGTCGTAGGTAACATGGAGACAAACACGAATACACGAACACCCAGACCCAGAACAGAAATCTAAATTAATCATTCAGATCTGTCTGGCCGGTGATCGAACCCGTAACCCATTGCGTGTCAGACCGTTATGGTGATCGTTTCGCCACGCGGGTCAATAGAGGGTCTATCAATGGAAGGTCCGAGGTTCGCAGCCCAGTCACATGCCTGTGATTTTTCAAACGATGTGTGTATTAGAAATTAATTATTACTTCGACGCTAAAGGAACAAACCTCGTGAGTTCGAGAGTAAACTTGCATGTTTGAGAGTTAAAAAAAATCTCGTTAAAAAGGTTTGTGAACTTTACCACTACACACTTGTATATATGTGTGTAGTATTACACTATACACGAGTATAGCCTTAGAGGAGGCCCCTCTGTGAGAGGAGATCCGTGCCCAGTGGAACAATAATGGGGTCATGTGTAATGCAATAGCAGTGGCTTTACAAAGACAGCATGCCTGGGATTTGAACCTGGGACCCCCGATTGAACGGTTCAACAATTAGCATATCACTACTATATATCATAACGCTAACACTGTAAACATTGATTAAGTATCCGTTTTTTTTCAATAACAGATGGCGTTACAAATATATAAATGCTGTTTTTCATGTGAAAATGTTTTAATTATCACGGTGACGACACATCTATACAAATAACTAAAATTGTCTGTTTTTAAAATCAAAATAACATTTTTACTAAATGCATATTAAAGTATACACTGTACCTATAACAAAAATACATTTTTTTTGTCTCTGTCGGTCTATTTGGCTGAAGTAATCTTCGAAATGGCAGGACCGATTTCGATGGGACTTTGACTAGAAGATAGCTGCAGGTCTAAGGCGTAACTTAGGATAATTTAATTTTTGAAAAAAGCACTAGCGCGCGCTCCACGCGCATGCGGGCGTTGTCGCGGGCGTTAATTTCAGTTGCTATTAGTCAGATATTAATGTATGTCTTTTTACTTCTTTAACGCAGGTAAAACCGCGGCGATCAGCTAGTACCTACATAAAATAAAAATATTTAGGCTATCCAAACACATATCGGCAAATCGTTTCAGCCGTTTCGGGGAAACCAATTATTACATGCAAATATTAAAGAATATCTCGTTTAGAGCATAAGATTACTCTGAAAATGAAACCCAAGTACAGCCATCTATTTGCTTTAATCCATTACAGTTAAAGTTTAATCTTTATTACTACATTTTATAGTCTCCGTAGAGTCGCTTCAAGTGGTTTTAAAACTACCCTCATTTCTTTGACTTAAGTAAGACTGATCTCAGATTATCTGGGGTATAAAGAGGTTTATAGCTGAGTGTTACAGAACATGGTTTTTATGGAGTAAGGTTTTATAAAACTATCAAAGAGAATAATATGTTAGTACTACACTAAATTTACTAGCCGTGTCATGCGGTTTCACTCGCGTTTAAAAATGTAACATGACATACATATAAAAAAGTGATAGCCCTAATGTAGCTGTGATTTATAGGTTTTAATTGTATTGCACTGAATCATAATTATTTTTCCAAAAATAAACTTACGACTTCCTTCCTTCTTCCTTCAACTTCCTTTAAAAGTCCTATCAAAATAGATCCAGGCATTTCGAAAATTACCTCATATAGACAGACAGACAAAAAAAATAATGACTGCTTTTTTTGTTATGCTTTTAGCAATAAGTTGTTATTTTGACGTTATAAACAGTAGGTCACAGTGTCTAAAACACTATGACGATACATTTATCAAGCTATACGAAAAATCTATACTATATATAAATATTAAACGCGAAATAAAACGAGAGAATAATACAAATGAAAATTCGAACTATACAGCTAATTCGCAAACAACCCTCGAAGAGGGATTAGCACCCACTCAAAACCAAATACCTACTACTCGACATTCGAAATTTCGTCCTCCATTATAAGCATTAGGTACGTTTATAGAAGCGCCGATAAATAGATGTCAATTTTAATCAAATTTAAATACAATCAGTCAAACTCAAAAGTGACGTAATTTCGTAGTCTTTTAATTACTCTGGTTGGGCCATTAATGGCGTCTACATTCGGTATGATCAAATGTCATATTAAATCATATTAAAAGTTTAAATAATAAGTTAACGTGGCTTCGTTGAGTAAATTTCAGTTAGTTCACCAACAACACAATAACAATAACAACACAATATCGAAGTCAATCGGCGCTAGTGTCGCTACAATTCCAATTCCGATCGGACGGAATTGGTAAGTAGATCTTAAGATCCAAAAAGTAATGAAATATATGAGAAAATTATTTCTGTTTTTCAGACTCTGTCAATCCTGTAATTACTGACTCCACTCCAAGTATTTCGGCAGCAAATACTTGTTATGTTTGTTACTTTTATTTAATTGGGTACGTTTATAGACATGCTGATAGAGAAAATCAAATAATAAATTAGGCTTAATGCCAAATTATGATATTCTTATTATCATTCATCCCTGTGCTTCAAATATAGCAATTAATGTAATCATATCTATTCTAATCTTATTTTTTAATTTGTACCTCAGTAGCTACTTCAAAGGTCTCAGTATTTATTGTTTTTCAAATGACTATAAATAACATCCACTTTCGTCTATACGAGGAATACATTCACCCGAGTAATTAAATTAAAATAACGAAATAAAATCAAAGACTATATACAAGACCTAAATAAATGTTGAAACTAATTTTGCAAACCCTCAAACAATGCAATTAGCACCCATTTCACTGTGTAATACGAATATACCCCCATTTGTACCCCAACTGAAAGGGTACGTATTTGTTTGTATAACAAACGTCGATTACCAAAATTAAATGCCAAACCCAATACAAATAATTGCCGAAAAATGTCTTTCGATTAGTCGGCTCATGAGTCATATCCGAAATAACTTTACTAAGTTAATTATCTGAGTTAGATAACATACTTAGATTACTATTTAATTGTATTTTTTATTTTTAGCATTGATATGTGTTACATTATATTAGATTGATATGTATTGTATGTTAGTCATAGAGTCGATCTTCGTCAATCGCTATTACAGTAGTGGTGGTAGAACCCTTTGTGGTTCGATTCCGGTGGCATCACCACCACATCTATTTCTGCCTATTAACAGCAGTGTTAAGCGCTACTGTGTCCAGAACACAGTATTTGAAGGGTGTGGTGAGGGAGACATACTTATTCGATTCAACCTAGTCCTCAGGAGTAGTAACGCATCTGTGGCCGATGGCAGGTAGAATTGATATCTTATCTGGGGTTGATTACAGATGTCCATGGGCGGCAGTGGCCACTTACTCTCAGGTGGGCTGCATGCTCGTTTGTTACTTTCAAAACATAAGTCTCACTGCTGGGCACGGGTCTCATCTCAGAGTGAGAGGGGTTTAATCTATAGTCCACCACGCTGGTCAAGTACGAATTCGTTGAATTCATATAAGTCACCACAGAGAAGTGATAGACAAAGACAATGACCGACAGACTAATATGTATGAAGACTTGCTCTACATGATTCATGTGTGTTTTGGGAGAAAGAACAGTATCTCGCCGATAAGGGTTAGTGATCAACCTATAAATCATTACAAGCCATGTTTTTAGTATTTACAGGTGGTAAGACCATTATGGTTCGACTTTGCCTAATAACAGTAGTTTTAAGCCCTGCTGTTTTAGGTTTGAATGGTGTGATACTGAAGACATACTTATTTTGAGCGTTCCAACATAGTTCTTAAGGGTAGCAATGTATCTGTGGCCAACCACGGGGTAGATCACAGTTCACGGGGCAGCGCCATATACCTTATACTACCCATATAATACATCATGTAAGTTTACTACTTATAAATTATTAAAAATTACGTGCCCATTAACGGATTACAAAAATCGCAGCTAAAAGAAATCCAGCCCATTTCCAACCTACTTCTCTATGATCGCACCTCCTGTCAGACATTTCTACAGAATTCCTAATTTCTCAGTAGAATGTCATTGGTTCGTGCCGCATTCATTCCGTGGTGAAACTGCATTGGCTATGGTCTCTACAGCCTAGAAACTAGTCTCTTGATTAATCTAAGTCTATATAGAGTTTGGTAGATTACGTCTATGCCTGAATAGAGAGAAATCTACGTAAATCTACGTTTGGAATTGCGTCAATAGGATCTGAAGCGTCAGTAGATTGTATAAAGACAATCCAATCCAATCGCCTCTTAGAAATACCTATTCCCTGTAGGTGATAGACTACATTTCGGGGTCCATGGTTCAAATTCTTGTTTGTAAGTAGCAAACGACGTAACTGTGGTCAACCGTAGGTAGGACTTTGATCATTTCTGCGGCTGATTACAGATGTCCATGGGCGGCAGTAGCCACTTACCATCAGATGGACTGCATGCTCGTTTGCTACTTCCATAACGATAAAAAACGCATTTATATAGGTACATACGAGAGTATAGATTAAAAATACTAAGTGGTTTTTTTAATGCTTACGAAAACATTTTCTTTTAAAATGTCCCTGACATGAACTAGGCTCAACTCAAGAGAAGTAGGCACGTAGAATTATATCTATAACACACGGATCAAAGGGTGTAAGAGCTCTCGAATGTCAAACAAGTATGCTTTACATAAATTATCGTAAAATCTTTCATCATATTTGTACTGTCTTTGAGTCTTAAGTCTAGACTAGAATTTTAGGCAAATATTATTGGAAAAATTCTTAGTGTTCTCGTGAAACAATTTAGCTGTGAAAACTACAACTGTAGTAATGTAAATCTGATTCCAGCGGTATATAGATACACGGGCATACAAATGAATTTAACAAAAGGATTAGTGTCTCATAATTATAAATAAATAAAAAACTATCTGTCTGTATGTGCTCGATTTTCTCAAAATCTACTGAACGGATTTTCGTACGGTTGTCACTAAAAGATAACGCGATTCTTGAGGTTACGTCGTATATATATGCTTACCATATCCACGCGGGCGAAGCCGCGGACACAGCTAGTTGTTTGATAATATTTTTTTATAGACTCAGAGCCACTGAACCATCCGACTAACCTGTTTCCTAAACCTCAATTTTTTTTTATTTTTATCCGTCCGTCTATTTTTCCGGTTAATCTGCGAAATGGCTGGACTGATTTTAACGTGACTTTTACTGGTAGATAGCTTGGATTTATTGGGTATAACTAAGCCTATTTTATTTTTTACAAAACCGGGTTCTCGCCGTCGCCAGCACTGTATCTAATGGCTTTCGCTAATCAATTTCGGTTATACATAGGTATGTATATCATATTGCACTATTTTAAACGCGGGTGAAACCGCGGGGCACAACCAGTTTTATAAAAAACAAACCGATTTATACATCTATTGCCACTAAAAGACAGGGATTTTAATAATCCTTAGACACAACCATGATACTTATGGAATTTCAAACAGTGGAATTACTCCCCCTGAAGATCAAAACTTCGTGAAGTGAACACAAGTAATAATTAATTCCCAAACAAGCTCGATAAGTTGAATTTATTCGAGTTGCGATTTTAATCTTCGGTTTACGGAGCTTATCCACAACGCCAACCGAGCGGCTGTAGGTACAAACTTGTGGAACTTCTGAAAGTTTGTTTATCTATGACATGATGTATGTATGTTGTAACTCGATGTTGTTATGTTAATGTTATGTAAGTTAAGATATTTAAGAAACAAGATTATCTTAGTTTTAAAGTTTAGATCTTAGTTTTAAAGTTTAGGGTTGCTATAACAACAATAAATTAAAGAAAATTGAAGTAAATCACCTCACTTTTGTCTGCGTTTGTCGATTTTGTCGGTAGAAGGTAGAAACGTAATTACTTATTAATTAAAATTTTTGATGTTCATGAATTTTTATAGGTGTCATTTAAACAAACACGAAAATTATAAAAAATTGGAATCCTATTTCGTCTCAAAAATAAATAACACAACAAACAGAAAGAAGTAGCTACAATGTAAGACGTTTCACTACTTTTAAAAATCTTTAAGGTTTGGAGTAGGTATGCTTGTGTTTTATACCTACTATAAAATATTTTTCTACGAAAAGCGTTTTTCCACAGTATGCTGAGCTCTACAACACCTTATCTGCATAGTTTGGTCATAAATCTCGTCTCGGATGTAAAATTGGTGCGAAAAGTATGAAACTTATAAATCAGAAGTTTCGATCCAGACAAACTTGCTTGGAATAGTTACTTCTGAATTACGGGACGAAACTTCGCGAGATAAGCCCTACTCCCGAACAAATCCTTGCGGTTTACTGAAGTTGTAATTATTTTTATATACGTAAAATTCAAACCCAAATCTCATTCAAAGTTGATTCATATATCTGTCATACTCTTTTTGAATATAAAAATCTACCGCTTCCGAAGTTTATTCGTTATGGATATGAAGCGGTGAAAGAAACTCCATATGTGTGCTTAATTGCATCTTTAAAAAAGTTGTACTATAATGTAATGTTACAATTGATATGTACTTATAATTAAGTAGTTCATCTATAGTGGAGTTGAATATACCTTTATCTATGTATGTATGTACTGTCTGTCTTCAATAGTAGCATGGGTATTCCCGTTAGGAGATTCAAAAGGCAACTATAGCAAATTACAGGAGATAGGCAGTTTCTCCCTGTGTAATATCAACACCAAATGCGGCTGTCACTAACACATAGCGTAGTCTTGGCGAGGTGAATGTCAGGCGAGGCCTCTGTTCAGCGGTGGCAAAGGGCTGACAGGTGGATGGATGCAACCAGTACCTATAACATAAAAATAAAATTTACACTGTTGTTTTCTGTTTACGTTCTAACAGTGTTTACACGGCTATGTTCTACTTTACAACGATCTTAAATGCACCTATCTGCTTACATGAGGAGTTACAAAATTAGATCCTTCCATGGATAGAAACTCATCTTTCAACGAATAAGTAACTGCAATTTTATTGCACTTTTATGTCATAAAATACACACAGCCAAACATCCTCCTTTTCGAAGTCAGTTAAAAACCGAATTTTATGTGTCCTTATTTCTTTCTTATTATTGATTACATTTGATCTAGAAAATCGAAGGTCTATACTAGAATTAAAATCTGCAAAGATTATTTAGGACCCAGGGTATCACATAGCTACAAACACATTTGCTACTTCAATATATTAATACGCATAGATTGGGTATTACGCGGATTGAGAACCCAAGAGCCCTCTGCATAGAGCTTTCCTCCCTCCGATTACAGGATCCAACTTCGGCAGATAAGAGACAGACCGACTCGCAGATAAATTCGTGGGGAAAATTGAAAGTGCCCGTTTAACAATTTCACGCAATTAGCTCCGGGCCGTCCATTAACATTTTGTGCTCTAAGCACTTTTGAACGAATAACGATGGACTATTTAAACACTAAATCGCGAAGTAGTTAAAATCTTTAAGGAACGGCTAAAAAAATATTTATATCATCAAGCGATAACTGTTCCATGATTATGCTTGTATCAGGATTAGAAGAATTAGAGCTTGTAGGCGCAGCTAGTAGGCGTAAGACGCTTGTAGGCTATTCATTGCCAAAACTAATCCGTTCTTACCGACCTCTGCAAGGGAATCCTTTAGTTTCGTGTCGTGCAGACGAACGCGGATTCAAAAAATCACATTTTGCTGACGCCGCTAAAGTTAGCGAAAATAGGTCGTCAAGATAATATAGTCTCCGACAATTGCCAAGTGAAAGGTCCTCCAAGGTTAGCCGCCCTAGGCTTCAGCCTAATGAGCCTAGTGGTAAATCCGAAATTGCCATAACTATGAAGTGCTTTCGGTTCCGGTCGTTTTCATAAGAAGTCTGAAATGTTATCGAAACACCTTTCGACCACCACTTGAGCAACCGTTTGAACACACCACCACACCAGGTTAGGTTCTAGGTTTCTTACTTCCTACACTAATTCAGATTATAAGTGGGGAAGAGTGCCAATTGTAGAAATGGAACCTAAAAAGATTGCAACCAATCTAAAGACCTACCTGTATAACTTTTAATTTGTTAACGTCCCCTACCTGCGTAAAATGGCCTATTCAGTATTAATTAACTGGATAACCATAAGAAAAGACTACTAATAACCGTTCACACGATTACTCCTATCTTATGATGATGATGTGATGATTATTGATTACCGTACTGAATTCCAGTAGGCGAAGAACCACTAGAAGGGCTGGAAGGGCTGCA
Organism: Telegonus apastus; assembly: GCA_018250635.1. Lineage (NCBI taxonomy): Eukaryota > Metazoa > Arthropoda > Insecta > Lepidoptera > Hesperiidae > Telegonus > Telegonus apastus. Next base: position 1,372 of record DWNY01002293.1, on the reverse strand, counting down.
CTCGGACGAGACGGGGTCTGGCGACAACTCGAACGCGGGGTCCAGCGGCGCCGACGACGACGCAGCTCGACTGCGACTGAAGAGGAAGCTGCAGCGCAACCGGACCAGCTTCACTAACGAGCAGATTGATAGCTTGGAGAGAGGTTAGTTGGAAAAACAGTTTGTTACACCACTACATCTATTTCTGCCTTATAACCAATGTTAAGCGCTGCTATGTTCTGGTTTGAAGGGTTTGGTAAGTGAGACATGATTATTTGAGGCGTTCCAAGTTAGTCCTCAGGGTAGCAACGCATCAGTGGCTGACCTCAGGTAGGACTGTGTTCTGATTTGGGGTTGCTTACAGATGTCCATGGGCGGCAGTGGCCAATTAACATCAGGTGCGCTGCATGCTCGTTTGCTACTACACAGATGTCGGGATTGTCATTATGAATTATTGATCTCTATTTTATTTTCAGAATTCGAAAGAACCCATTACCCGGACGTGTTTGCGCGAGAGAGACTCGCATCCAAGATAGGCCTCCCCGAAGCTAGGATACAGGTGAGGAGAATTGCATTGCGATAAATGAAAGTTGCAAATTAATAGAACATTAAGTATAATTAACGGTAGGGTTATGGAAAAAATAAAGAACTTGCCTTACTTGGAATATTACGTTTTTTTTTTAATTAGTACTCATAGACAGGAAGCAACGTTGTATCAGCTTGAAGTTAAGTTATCATTCTATTATTATGGGTGAGGTGGACTAAGCTGAAGGCTTCGCAAGGAATCTTAAATGATAAGGGCGGTTCAGAATTCGATTCCTTACCAGAAATCTTAATAAAATTTAGATTCTGAGTCTGGGATTTGTATATGTTTATGCACCCATACCAAAATAAGTATTGAAGTTCCGGCGTCGATTCCTGGCCAGATATTAGAATTTTTCCATGCATCCACGACACAGGAAATAATTAAGTCATAGGTTCGATTCCCAGCAAACAAGTGAATATTTTTTTATTTCGCCCGAGTCTTAATTCTTATATCTTTCTAAGTGACCATGTAACCACGACAAAGGAAATATTTTAAATTTCGGGTTCGATCCCCGGCAATAAATATGTTTACCGATAAAATTGAACTTCTTGGGCCTGGGTGTTAACTACTCACTCGGCGAATTCGCAAAAAAATCAAACATCTGCATGAATAAATATTTCTTGGGTCTGTAAGAAAATATTATAAATACAGTAAGAAAATAGTGTAGGGCTAAGCGTAGAAAATCTAGTGGTTAGCGCGTAGCCCGCGTAACGTGACCCGACCTTAAGGTGTGGTTCTCGAATCGTCGCGCGAAGTGGCGCCGCGAGGAGAAGATCCGCAGCCAGCGCCGCAGCCCCGAGTGCGGCT
>DWNY01002292.1:0-11272 GCA_018250635.1 Telegonus apastus | reverse complement strand
TAACTGGGTCGAAATATCGGCAAAATTAAGAAACGTATCGTGAGTACCCGTTACATCTTAAAATACTAAAATGTACCTACCGAGTATTGTTGCTTTAATAAATAATATATATTCTACATAACAAATTTTATTACGAAGCTATAATGAGACATATAACTAAGTATATGAAGTGTTTTCACTTACTCGAAGCACAAATTCTCTATTAAGACATAATTTAGATAATGTGAATACTTCATTTTGATTTTTCACGTGATTTTGATAGCAATAGTAGGTTTTTTTTAACATCTACTTGATTAGTACCTACCAGTATATTGTAACATAATGTAATATAAATAATAATTGTAATGTAATTTACTGAAATGCAATGTAATATCATACAATAAAAATATTAGATGTATACAAATAATAATATTTTCAAAGATAATTTTACTCCAATGAGTAACGATAAATGTATTGGGAAATAAAATGTTTAATTTTATTTAAACAAAAATATGCTTCACTGTTTATAGACAATGCCGTGGATGAGGCTTGTATAGCGTAATACAAACCGGAATTCGTTTGGACACTGGTGGTGTACCTTTGAGGTATGTGGAGTGAAGTTAAATTGGTCCAAAGTACTCATTACCAAGCTTTTCAATGATTAAGCCGGATAATGCCAGACTGGTCCCGGGCGTAAATGATAATGTGGAAAGCAAATTTTGTTCATTACCTCCCTGTATTATGGGAAAGAATTTCGACATTTTTACTCTTATATTTACGCGAACAGTGTTTTATGATGTTTTATTTTATCCTTTAAATGAATAAATTTTACATCATTTCAATTAATAATTATATGTAGGTTAGATAGAGTACATAAGGACAGCATAGAGTAAGGAATTGGTGGTAATTGGCAGAAAGTTAGCGCCTAGTGATTATAAATTCCTATCAATTTGAAAAGTTTACCTATCACCTTAACCCCTTTTAATCGTAGACGGGAGTTGTGATAATGGTCTCATGAACTACATACTAAATATTATAGGCCTCACACATATAGAAGCGGTTTGTCGCCGCATCACCAGAATTGGCGACACCCCCACTCGCACCGTAAAAATCTACGATGAGCAATGCGCAACGTATTGTGGCGATTGTTTGACGACGCAATGACGCAACGCTCGCCCAACAGCGCACGATGCGTTTCCGCACCGTTTTGCATTGCTTTTATCTACGTCAACCCGTAAGCAATTACCAAAAATATTTGGAAAAATCAACTCCCTACTTAAAGGGTTAAATTAAGGATTGCGAATATATCTCAAAATCCATTATAGTTTTAGTCTACGTCTATAAATTCACGGGCCACAGCTAATGTATATATAGTGTTAATGTTAATAGTATTACATAATGGGTGTAATAGAATACATATTTTCACCATCCACCTTACGAGATCTGAGATCTGTCAGAGCTATAACAATAGCTTGAATAGTATCGAAAGATGTAACAATGTGATAAATATGCTTATTTTTACACATAACTTGATACTCTATCTAGAGAAATAATGTAACATCAACGTGGGATGTTCACTTTCACTGACCCATAGAGTTCGAATTCATAAATTTGGTCGTCTCTACATAAAGATCGGTTCACAGTCTCCAAACTTTAGTTAAAGAGCCAAGTTTACTTCCAAACTCTACTTCAGTGTCCTTTGAGAAATCTTAATGAAGGTAATGTTTGTGAATTATTTAGACTTTTGTTTTCACAAATTAGACTTTTAGGCTTCGAACTTCTTGACTTTGATACAAGAATCATACGAAATTATGTAAAAGCATATTGAAAGAAAAGATGTGAAAAGTTTCCAAAAGAAAACCGGATATTAAGAAGTTACGAAATTGGTTTGTTTTTTTAATTTTTCGTATGTTCTTGAGAATAATAGGTTTTTATATCTTAACTTTTGAGCAAATAAAGGTACTTTAGTGTTTAATAGAATAATATTAGGTTTTTAAATATAGAATAATATTATAAGGGTGGTTACAAACAAGACATACAAACAATCCTTTACGACTCGAATCCAGCGGCATCACCGCCACACCTATTTAAACCCCCTTATAAAACCCCTTTAAACTAAAATATAAAACTAGTATGTACATATCTTTACTTATCCAAGCGGTTGCCCGAATTCTCATCAACTGATATCTAATAAAAAATAGAGATGCATGCGATGCCTTTGGCCCACAAATGGCATCGTTAGCTCTTTCCATTTCCCAATTCCAACGCTGATAAGTTTTAAATGGCTTCATTTCACAAACTTAAGAAAAGTAATATTGATTCAAAGTTGGAAATTTTATGAGAGGTTCGAACTTGATATAGAGATTCTCAGATTGTCATATTTTATGTTCGCAAGATTTTCTGATTTTAAATTAAAAGCTGTTCGTTTATATTGCCGACATAAAACTATTAAATTATTATTGACGCGTTTGATGTGTTTTTGCGTGAGAGCTTAATCCTAATTAGTTTATTTTTGGAATGGAAGTAGCAAACAAGCATGCCAAACCTGATGCCCCCATGAACATATGTAATCAAGACAAGATTTGACGGTTACCCCGTTACGGTCACTGTTTATTTAAATTATACGTCTGTTTGTCTGTGTGTATCATCAAATGACTGAAATTATTATGTATCATTCTTATGAAACGTGTTCCAACTAAGTCCTCAGGGGTAGCAACGCATGTTTGGCCACGCTCGGGTAAGACTGATATTATCTAGGGTCGTTTAAAAATGTTCATGAGCGGAATTTCCTACCTCCATATAATAAAAGAACTTTATTATATGAATTAATTGTCATACAATATCTTATATCAAAATTCAAGACCTTTTATTGTCCCCTGTTTCCTCTCCATTTTTGACCACAACTTCAAACGAGCTGCCTAAACATTTAATTTAAATTAACAGCCTTCTACTTGGATAAAAAATTACAACCACGTGCGCCAAAGTCACGACATTCTATGAATGTAATATTTCTTACTTAAAAATTTAAACCTTGTAACAAATACTAACCAATTACACCAGAAAGATAACGTTCCGAAAAGATAGAATTATTGCATTTATTATTCCACTTACACATTAATCCTTAAATAGCTCCGATTTTTCTTGTAGACCTCCCAGACGGATGTCTCTACTTTGATCAAAAGATAAAAGTAGGGTTGCCAGATATCTTTTAGGTATTTCAGTCATAAAGATATTATAATAGTAGACTAGGGGAGGCAGCCTAAAATGTGCCCATCGAAAAGAAAGAAAGGGAAAATGAGGGTACCTACCTACCCCTCTTTTTTGCGTGATTAGATAAGTAAGGTGTTTCTCATCTTCCCTCCCTTATTATTTGTTGGATACTCGCAGGCCTGTCTGTAACTCCCCAACTCTGTTATACCTGTTTGACTTCAATGTGTCACTTAACAGCTCGATTGTCTTTTATTTACTTTCTCTCTAACAAAGTAAGTTAACATAAAATAATAATAGACTGCCAAACTAAGAAAGAGTTAGTCGATAGTATATAGTATAGATATAGGTATATAATAAAAAAAACAGTACAAGATTTTCTATTTTGTGATCATAACTAAAAAACTGGCAACCATGGGTAAAACTGTGGGTCTATCATTTATTTGACTCATTGGACTCAAGTTTGACCCTCGGCGACCATCTCCGCCCAAAGATTAATGAGCTCGAGTTACAACGGTTTCTTTCCTTTAAGGAATTTTTCACCCAGTTGTTTTCGATGGAAGGTTTTATAAGCATAAAACCTTTAGTAAATATTCTTGTGTTCGCAGGGGTCGAAATTTGATAATAATTCAATACAAATAAAAACTAAAATTGATATTCACCAAATGAGGTTTAATTCACTAAACGGTATTAAAAAGCAATAACGTCTATTTTGATAAATATCTAACTTACTTAACTTTACGTGTATTTTATTGTCATTAATGTTTGTTTTTTGTTAAGTTTAATATAATATATTTGTAATTTTTAATGCACAAATATTATCTGAGCACACTCTTCACTACATCAACTATAACTTATGCCTAATTTCGCGCTCCTCCGTGCATAAGTAAGTACTGGAAAAAATGTATCTCTTTATTTTGCTTCACATATTAATGACTTGCTTTGATGGAATTTCTGGCGCAACAGATGTAGGTATTTATCTACGAACCAATTAAGGTTTTGTATTCGCTTGTTTAAAACTTGTTTTATAATAATGAAGTGGTAAAGGTTTATGCAGTCCACCTGATGTTAAGAGGCCACTGCCATCTATGCACACCTGTGATCAACCTCAGATAAGATTGGAGTCCTGAATTCAGCTATAGAAGCGTTGTTACCCCTGATGACTAAGTCTGTCTTGGAACTCCTTAAATATGTAACTGTCCCTTGCCACACCCTGTAAATCAAACGTCTAGAATTGAACTACAAAGTGTTCTACCATCTTTCCCAAATCCTGTCATAAATTATTTCTAATTCGCTTTTTCGAAAAATCAGAAGTGCATGCTCGAGATATGAACTCCAGACCCTAGCGTAAAAGCACGAGAGCTTGTTTATTGCCATATCCATTATATTTGTTCCTTGGACTTTCATTATTTAAAAATATTCCATTGTTTTTATGACATAACTAGCTGACCCCCGCGTTAACGAAGTAGAAAGACATACATTAATATCTGCCTAATAGCAACTGACATTAACGCCCGCGACGGCTGACCTTATACGCGTGAAGAGCGCGCTAGTGATTAAAAAAAATAAAGTAGCCTAAGTTACACCTTAGACCTTCAGCTATCTTCTAACGAAAGTCCCGTCAACATCGGCCCAGCCTTTTAAAAAATTACTTTAGCCAAACAGACAGATAGACAAAAAATTAAATTGTATTTTTGTTATACGTAACGTGTATACTTTCATATACATTTAGTAAAAAGTTGTTATTTTGATATAACAAACAGACACTTAAATTTTACTTATTTGTATAGACATCTACTAACTTAGTAGCTGCATACAAAATTCAAAAACCATTTATACTAATGACGTGAAGTAATGACTGTAACTCAAGTGAGAGAAATGGTTCATTGCGATGTATGATTTATGTATTGACTAATGTCCGAGATGACTATCGCTGTCAAATTAGTTAATTCATTTTTCAACACCTATCAATAATTAATGGTGTTGTGTTTTGTATTTGGTAATAATCGTTACTTATCCTTCTAGTGATCGTTAATGTTTATCCCTAAAGTTTAAATTATTTTTATCATATAGAGTCAGCAAACGACCACGCTTTCATCTGATGATAAGGGAGAACTACCTCCCATAAAATCTTTAATCAATCCTAGATAGAATTAAAATTAAAATTGACTAAGAGTAAGTGTCATCTTCGTGCACACACACGCACACACACACACGCACACATACATACATAAATGTATTTTCACACGAAAATACATTTATATTTTGTCATCAGTCTATTATTTGATAAAGAAGCGCTGGTATTTAATCAATGTATACAATATTAGCTATTAAAAGCAGATGGTCCTACATTACCCTGTTATCTAAGATTATCGTCCGAGCGAAGCTCGATCAACTACCTAGTTTGAAACACTTGCAATTGTGTAAGACTATACACGTCATAACCTATTTGGTAAATGTTAAGAATGTGAATTTTTAGTGATGTAATGATGAATTATACCTGTAACTTCACGATACTCGGTGATGTTTTCTTCATTCAGATATTATAAAAATAGAGTAGGGGAGCAAGCCTAAAATGAGTACATCGAAGAGAAAGAGAGGGCAAATGCGGGTGCCTCTTTTTCGCATGTGTGATTACTCTCTTACTATTTCACTTACTATGCCTAAGGCGGGGAGCTTCTATTATAATACCTCTAAACGTAAAGTCTTATCAAATATTTGATTTATACACACGTTAGCAGAATTCGTGTACACATTTGGCAATTCGAGTAATACGTATTCAATGTGGCAGAATTTCGGTATGTTAACAAAATGATATACCTTCCATCCACCAGCCTTTTCATTTCCATAGCTAGACATGCGGCTCTCGTAATGGGAGTCCCTGCCAATTATCACTGCATGTCGATGACCGCAATTGGTATTATCATTACTCAAGATGACTCTACTGCCAATCGCTTGAATTTAGTCTCCTATGACATCCACAGAAAGAGAGAGTGGTACTAATCAAAACCTACCACACGCCAATTAATATATAAGCTATTGATAAATTTGAATATAGTGAAAAAAAGGTTTATTTTCATAAACAACAGAGTCTTTACTTAAAATCGATCAGAAATCAACCATTTACATTATGGTTGTATTTGAGCCCTAAGCAAAAGCGCTTGATTGTTCGAAGAGCTGTCTTTAATCTCTATAATAATTTCATATTAGATTGTGTTCTCCACGACTTACATATAAAATTTCTTAACTATCAAAATATCTTTCCGTACAATGCTGATTCGATATGGAACAATAAAGACAATTTGACAGTTGTTTAGTTATCATAACGTTCGTGTATTCATTCATAACCATTTTCTGGTCCGTCGAAAGGTCAACTCGTGACAATGGAGTCGTGAGGTAAGTTCAAGTATTTACGCACGAAATGCGTCTGAACTGAATCGATCACCTACACTTTTACTTTTGTGTCTATTTGATGCACTGATGTCGTGTGTTATATAAAAGAGAAGTAACAAACGAGCATACATACAGTCCACATGATACATGATAGTGAGTGGCCACTGCCGCGCGTGAACATCTGCGATCAGTAATAGTTAAGATCAGTGTCTTACCTGAGGTTGGCCGCAGATGCGTTGCTACCTCTGAGAATTTAGTTGGAATGCCTCTGATAATTATATCTCCCTTACCACTTCAAACCAGAATACAGCAGCGCTTAACACTGGTAGGAGGCAGAAATAGATATGGCGGTGGTGCCTCCGGGGTCGAACCACTTCAAAAACAAAAACAGTCAAGGGAAAAAATATTATTTGAAACCAATTACAAAAGTAATTTTTCGAAATTTACTTACCTACTCGTCAACTCAAAGTTCCTAAGTAGGTAAATTTACCGGAGTTTAGTCAGCTACGACCAACTCCAACTAAGTTTAGTACATACAAGCCGGGAGAGACTTATAACTTATTCCAAGTATTTTAACAAGAATTTGTCAGACACGATAAAATTTTGGCAACGATTTTCAAATAAAGTCAAACAAATCTTTTGAATTAATGGAACGCTATTTAGTACGATAAAAATGGTGGAATAAAGGTCTTTTTGTCTTATAATAGCAAAGGCATGCGCTCGCTCGTATTTAAAAGGTGTGATTCTGCTTCAACTAAAGAGAAAAAAAAAGATATTATAATGTTTTCATTTCATTATTTTTATCATATTACTAAGAGCTGACTTATATACATTTTCTTTTATAATTTGGATGTAGCAAACGAGCATGCATTTCACGAACAAAGTGACCACTGCTGCCCATGGACACCAGTGATCAACCTTAAATAAGATCAGTCCTACCTAAGGTTGACAGCAAATGCGTTGCTACCCCTGAAGACTAAATTGGAACGTTTCGGATAAATATGTCTCCCTTACCACACTCTTCAGGCCAGAACTCAGCAGCGCTTAACGGTTATTAGGCTGAAATAAGTGTGGTCAGCGTGGTGGACTATGGCCTAAGCCCCTCAAACTCCGAAAGAAGAGCCGTGCCCAGCAGTGAGACAATAATGGGTTAGCGACAAGTGTGGAGGTGATGCCCTTGGAGTCGAAACGCAAAGGGTTCTACCACCTTCATAATTATGGCGATTCAATCATAGTCTGCAGAAATGGTAGAACCCTCATTTTTAAGTTATTTATGGACTCTAAAGATGGTAGAACTTTTAATGGTTCAACTCCGGTGGCACCACCGCCACATCTGTTTGTGCATAATTATAGCAGTTAAGCGCTGCTGTGTTCTGGGCTCGGATCAGATTAGTGAGCTCTGATCGGATAAGTGTGTCGCCCATTGGTATGGGTACAACTTAGTGAACTTATCCTCAACATCTGTGACCGATCTCAGGTAGAATTCTAACCTTATCTGGCGTTCACAGATGACCATGGGCGGCAGTGACTACTTACTTTGATCTCATAAAAAAATAAACTTATGCCTAAAATATATCAATAAATTCTTATTAAAACCACAATCCTATAATTAAAGGAGAGAGCGTTTATGACGTTCATTTATAGTCCGTACTTTATTAACTTCGGTCATATTTAATTATTAATTAAATTAAGTACGAATAAATCAATTTTATGTTGTCAGTGCAATACCCATAAATGGATCCACAGCAACAAAACTAGTAAGTTTTGCCTTAAGCTCGGTGGGATGTTTAATGAGTTAAATTTAATTATCTTATAGGTACTTAAACTACATCGGTATTTTATGGCCCTAATTGGCTGTAGGACAAGTTTCCAACGTATTAACTTTGCCTTAGATATGTATCACGGGTTTTATTATTTCCGTTGCACGTAATGAAATAGTTAAACTTTTCGGGTTTGTTTAAGGTAAGGTAACAACGCAAATGTAGTTAACTAACCATATGAATAATAATACCTAATTATAATAACGTCCTTCCTACTCCCACACGCACACACACACGCAACGATGTCACTTACTCCCAGTCCCTGGACAAAAAAATAAATTAATTGAGATGTTTGCCTGACCGGGGATCGAACCCGGAACTCAAGGCGTCGCACGGGTCGCCTAATTCGCGAGTTGCAGTATTTTACCTACATTATTTAGTGTGCTCCAAACCTTTCCCTTGTACAAACATTATCCTCGAATATGTCGAAAAAAGAATTGCAGCTATTTTTTTCTTCGGTAGGTATACCTTGAATTCGATACTTAACTAGATAACAAACATATTTTCAAGGCAAAAGCAGCTTTAATCTGTCTTAATGTTTCCCTAATCAGCACAAGTTTTGTTTCTAATTATTCTCAGTCGTGTTTTAAATGTTCTTCATTATTTGGTTTAACAATAAGGTAAAATAATGCGAGGGAGAGTTCAAATTCTCCGCAACGTTCAAATTATAGAGCAGTGTATCACTTTATTTAACAGACAGACAAAATGCCAAACTTAAAAAGAAATTGTTTCAATAGGTACGTCTCGTATTATTCTAAGACTGTGATATTTCCTAAAATAAATTGAAAAGTCGACATTGCTTTCACTGGCGTTCGAACGAGAATTATAACTGAGCATTTTTATTGCTTAACTCAAATTGTATCCCGAAAAATGCAAAATGGGACGAACTCCGCAAACAGAATAAAATGTCTGTCGGTTCTGGAATACCTAATTTTTGAATATAAAAGGAGATATGTTTATGAAACTGCTCATTAACGCCCACCATTTCGGAGACATTCGTTGGAATATTTTACGTAATCGCTTTCATTGTTAAAATACGAGAAATAATTATTATATAAATCCTGTAATCCCGGAGCCAGAGTAGGGCTACGGTATAACTTGTAAAATGCTGGTTACAGACGACCAAACAGAAGTAATAAAATAAAATAGTAGTACCTAATACAATAAAATATAAATGTACATAAAAAGGTCTACAAAGGTGGTAGAACTCTATGTGGTTCGACTCCAGCGGCACCACCGCCACACCTGTTTTAGTCTAATAACAGTAGTGTTAAGCACTGCTATGTTCGGGCCTGAAGGGGTGGGAAGGGTGACATACTTGTCCGAGGCATTCCAACTTAGAGGTAGCAACCCATCTGTGGTCAACCTTAAGTTGGATGTTATCTGGCGTTGATCAAAGGTGTCCATGGGCGGCAGTGGCCACTTACCATCAGGTGGACTGCAAACTCATTTGCTATGCTATTTTTTATAGAATTTAGCTTTTAAACGCATCCGCAATGGTAATCCGTAAGTACCTTCATCAGAGCTTAGAAAATAATTAAAACTTTGTTGGAAAAATGGATTTCGTTCGTACCTTCATGGTTCGACCCCGATGAAAGGTATTCCTTAGGACTTAAAGAACGCTTATATAATTTTCTCTCCCATAAAAATCGTTTAAAGTCAACAGCGCTTCTCTTTACATTAAGCAATTATTGGTATCAAGGCGTTGTAATTTAGTCCTCAGGGGTAGTTGACTCCGCTAAGGACATATACATACATATAAGTACGCCATATGTTTTTGAATTATAGCGTCTTTTATAATTACTAGGAATGCAGAAAAATGGCGGTTGTATAGCGCATTCAGCCCAGTTGTTAAGTTATCTTATCTGGAACGCAATTAGAGAGAGTTAAGATAACATCTTAGCTATTGTAAGCGTGCTTTTATTTGTAAAATTACGTTCTGCAAAGCTTCTTTAATAAGTAAGTTTGCTTTTTTACAAAAATGCCATAAGTAAATAGGTATATTACTTTGAAGATGCTTTTGAACAAATTAACTTGTTTAACGGCTTGAGTAAATTTTGCTCTCGGTTTTAAAGATTTAATCTAGTGATAATTGGTAGCTTTCAAAATTAATCTTTTCGCAATTAACTACTTGGCTAATGTTTTGTAAGTTACTATTGTACTTACTACAAACATAGCTTACAATAATATTATGGACATAATGACTGCTATCATATTTTTCATATTATTTAATATAGACATCTTTCTTATGTTTCTTTCTCGTTAAGTGGTCTGAAATTATGTGTCTTAGTGAAACTAGACTAGTTCTATTTTTTCTTAGATATATTCAACTTAGCCCATTGAAAAAACTTTCAGACCCTAATACCATAAATTGCTTCGTAAAGGCTACATTGTACTTAATATGAAAAGGTTATTCCCAGAAATAAAATAATCTTTTTATACCCACCCAAGTAGTAAACCCAACAAAGTTTCGCGTCATGCGTATAGGCGTTCTTGTGAAGGAATTCAGAGAAATATCACTCAAAACAATTCCTCGTTACTGGTTCGAGGGTACATGCGAGTTAATAAATTGGCATGTTAACTATCACTTCAGTTCAGTGTTTAAGATTAGTACGAGAGCTATCTCAATAAATTGCGGAATCAGGCAAAGGCGCCGCCAAGACGCGGTCTTGTTTCGAATTTACACGGGTTGATTTACACCACGGAGTTTCACGGAAATCGATATTCCGATCGTAGCTGACTCAAGACCGTGCAGTCCATCGGTAAGTGGCCACTACTTCCCATGGATATTTGCAACCAGCCCCTGATTACATTAAAGTCTTATGTGAGGTTGTCAACATATGCGTTGCTGCCCCTGAGGACTAAGTTGGAAC
>DWNY01002291.1:0-11274 GCA_018250635.1 Telegonus apastus | reverse complement strand
AAACATATTTTCAACATTATTCTAGAAAAGATTTTAAAATTCTAGACGAAGAAAGATATTTACCAATAAGGTTATTAGTAGGCCGTGTTAGATGTTTCAAAGCCCATAAAGCCTTCAACGACTTTAAATGATTACCCAATAATAACCACTGACCGGGTTTAATGTGATTTCCGAAGCTCGAAAATGCGCATACATCTCTAAACTTAATACACCCTTAACATGCAAAGTACTACGATTCTGACCTAAAATAAAACATCACATACACATGCAACCAGTCATACCAGTCACTCTCTTTTACTGGCAAGCGTAAACCGGAACATAAAGCGTCCCGGTAATGTTGTAAAATAAAAGAGTAATTACCGCCCTTTCAGGGAGGAGCGACCTACGAAGGTCTAAATTGAATTAGGGTGTTAAAGATCTAATGCTTCTGTGAAAATGTGAGTACCACGAAAAGTATAAGGCACATTATCTGTAAGGTCTCTCTTCCTGCTACAAAGTTATAAATGCATGGTTTTTAATTAAATTAATGTAGAAGGAGAGATTACATTGCAACTGATCCATGTCACCTGAAAGTAAAGATCTACATACAGAAGTGGAATAAAACTGAATAAATTTAATATCATGTCGTTCTCAAGTTTGAAAACAATTTAACAGCCAAATGACATACAATCCATCTAATGTGTAATGATGATAATGATAATCAGCTGTCTAAAAATATCTGTAATCCAATAGAAGTATTGACTCTTACGGCCTGTGTACACAGACGGTGTGTGTCTATCATGTACTATGTAACACGATTAGTTGTCGTCTCTGAGAACGCAATCGAAACACCATATATAAGGGTCTCTATCACACCCTTCAAACAAAGACCAAGTAGCATTAGCATAATTATAAAGCAGGAATAGACGTGGCAATGCCACCGCAGTCGAACCACGAAGGATGGCTTTTAAAGGTAGAATACTTGAGTAACTCTTAATTAAGGTTAATGTCGAAGTGTATTGCTCGTTTAACAATATAGAGGGCGCGGTGGAGGTTAATGACGTCAGCACAAAAACGGCGCGATACACTGCACACGACACTCATTTGTCTCGCTCGTGTTTCCTAATGTTTTTGCTTCGGGCGTACACTTGAGGCCCCAAAAACATATCGTAGTGTTTTTACGTTGACTGTAATGATGTCACGTAGGTTGAAATGCTATTAGGGTTCTTGTGACTACGAATTTCATTAATTTTGCATGAGGATTTATCGTGCGATATTTTTATTATAGCAGACAGTACCTAATTATGATTTCATTGAATTGTCTAGAAACTTAACTGAATTATTAAGAAAAGCAATCCTGAACATGTCATATCATTGTATTAAAATAATAAAAAAATATTTAAAATTTAAATGTCAGACGTTTGTCAATAGATAGACCTATTTAAACAACACGTAATAAATATTTACATAATAATTGTGAGCAAAATTTATTATGCAAAAAAAAGGATTTCAACGACAAAGTGGCAAGAACTAGAAGGGTACATTTTATTTATAGTTCGAGTGAAGTTTCTCAGAACCGACCTCTTTCTTATCAAATTCTATTCAATTTACTTTGTTCTTTGCGGAGAGCTCGACCTTACAGTTTTTGCGCCGCGCTAAATCCCTTTAATCAGATGAACGGATTCGATTAAAACTTAGGACATTGAAACTAGTTGGAGTACCAAGGGTACCCCCCTTATGTTCAAAATAATTTCACGAGGGACTCTGAAACTTATTCCATAGATAAAATAAGTTAATTTAGCATATCGTGAATGATTACAAAGGAACTGGCTGGGGTTGTCACACTTGTAAAAATGTTTGAAAGTAAACCTAGTGAAACGAAAAGTTTTACATACATTTTATGATTGTGTGCATCACTCTTTAGACAAACTAAATTAAGATTTAGATAAACTAAATCAAGCGCTAAACGTTAATTCAAAGCAGCGACTTCTAAGAGTGTTATGAAATTAAAATAACGCTTATTTATATTACGAGGTTCATATTCAAGGTAAAGACAAAAAAACCTTCTGTTCTATCAAAATGCTAATGGGTTATTCGTATTTTGCTACATAATTGTCAAAAACGTTTTTATATATTTAGAACGAGAACCAATTATTAAATATTTATTTTAAATATGTACCTAAGGACCTTGTTTTACCTGCCGTCAAGTATAGAGATTTAATTGCATAATCACAAAGAATAATCTATTCAATATTACCTCAAGTTATTAATCCTGTTATTACTTCCCATCAATTTCCGAGAGTAACCAAAATAGGATTGTCCAAAATAAATAAATAGACATGGATAAGAACCGGTCATTTTATATTCGAAGTGGTCCATCGCTTTATATACCCGCTCGGACGGAGACAGAACAGTAATATAAATAATTGTATAGGGTACTGGATTTGTGCCAACTTCCGAAACTCTTGGTCGTAAAATTCAACGTCTAGATCCTGCGCTGATAAACTAGGGGAGTGCTCGTCCGAGACTGTTAACGCGTTGAAAACTACCATGAAACATCGAACTGGCTATCTCGGCTGTCTGCAACTTAATAAATATAGTTTGTTTTTCTAACTTAGTCCGCACTAAATACGTACGTACAAAATAACAATAATTCAAGGTTTTTGTCTTTTAGTTACGTCGTTAATTATAATTGTTATAAATATGTTGGCAATTAAGTGTTAAGTAAGTATTTCAGGTTACTTAAAACAAATTTCATACATGTATAACTCTTCTATGTGCATTTTATATTGAAGTAGGAAACGGGTATTCAGTCCCACCTGATGGTAAGTGACTATTGCAGCCCATGGCTATCTGTAATCAAACATGACAACGAACCTTGCTGCCCCAAATAAGACCAATCTTATCTGGGGCTAGCCAGGTGCGTTGCCATCCCTGATAACAAAGTTGAAACGCCAGAGAAGAACACAGTAGGGCTTAGCTACGCTGATGTTAGACAGAAATAGTGTGTGCGAGTAGTGGCAGTGGAACCACCTTTAAATAATAAAATTAATATTGATATTTATTTAATTGAAAAAGATTTTCCCAGCTAACATCTTGCGTCTCTATATTTTTTCGTGAATGGTGAAGATTTAGCTTTATAAGAAATATAGATTTTCGTAAACAAATCACAGAAGTTAAAAACTGATTTAATGAGTAATCTACGCTACATTGTCCGTCATTACCATTGTAAGTCACATATTATACCGTTATAATTGCCTCTATGAGTATAACTTTTTAAAATATACTTATTTGTTAGGTACACTTTAAGAAATACATTAGTGATGTCTGTTCATCACTGTCACGTTATATTTATTTGAGCTGGCGGTGTACAATGCGAACAAAACACAATTTGTCGTACAGTTCCGAGAGCCTCGCGGGCGACACGTATGAAAAATTTGCATCATGTAAGCGGATATCCGGTTAAATTACACAAATCCGACCATATCCGGAAATGGAATTATCGTTTTATTGGCGTTGTCCGGGAAACTTTCGACAGCTTCTGATTTTTCATCGTTAACCCAGTTTAAACCCATTTGTTTTACGTACAATAGTCTTTTTACTAGCGATAAACGATAAAATTAGTTACCCGTAAAAATAATTACTCGTTATGTTTATCAGATATCGATTCACTTTGATTATATACTCTACATTATAATGTATGTCTATAAGTATATAATCAAAGAAGTCATTTGTAAATCTTAAAAAATGCTTGCAAGTAATATTCTGTTAATTAGTATATTATTATTGTTTTAGCACCAATAATATTGTTAAATTTAAATACAAAATGAGCCACTATTTACAAAAAAATTAAGGGGTTTTGGAATTAAATACATTGTTAGTTAGATTTGTTCTACTAAAATATATATTTTTGGTATTAAAATGTGGACTGAAACTGTGAATTAATATTTATCGCCTATCTTTTTTCACTGCTATATAACAAGGCACTTATGCGAGTAATTTGCATATGAAAAGGGTTTAAATATTGAAAAGCAACGAAAACTCACTGACAGGTATGAATAAACTCGAAATATCTGTCGGTACTTCAGAATATTTGAAGCAATAAATATTTTTTTAAATGAAGCGTTAAAATAAATCTGAGTATATTTTAAACTTTTGAATTTTTAACTAAAAGTAGTGAACACTTTGTAGTTTGATAACAGGGGAACCATTGCCACGGCTTTTTTGCGTAATGACAGCAGTGTTCAGCGCTTTTGTGTTTTGGTTCGAAGGGAACGGAAACATATTTATCCGAGACTTGGAAAGTCACGGGTGGCAACGCATCTGTAGTCGACCTCAGACAGGATTTTTATCTTATCTGGAGTTGATCGCAGGTACGGATGGCAGCTTCTAACCAGCACACACATAGACAGATAATAAGAAATACACAGTAAAGAGGAATGTTAAAAATAATAAGACTCCTATCTATAACTATAATTATAACCATAGCTCACTGATTATACCTCAGAATGAAAGAAAATATTGATACAATTAACATCTAAATTTCTGAAAAGTAATGATATTGTTGTCAAAGTGTGGAAATTTAATGGCCTGTCCCAACAGGAGGACTTAATGGGCCAATGGGCTTTTTGATGGAAATATATTATTACCAAGTTGCCTGCCGAGTATGTTTATATAAACATACCTACCGGCAAAAAATAGTGTACCGGGAAAATAGGTTTTCGTATATTATATCAGATTATGTATACAGCTATAGGTAGACTTTATGTATACAAGTACGGGTATGGTAAAGGAATACTAAAGGTTTGCCCGTACCTTCCATACCGTCATAAACGTAGTGTCACATAAATGCACCCGGCTTAACGCACGAAAAGGCCTTTCAAAGCCCATTAACGCGCTAAAAGGTGACATACGTGTAAGTAATTAATTTTACTGGTGCTCTTACTGCCTTTCCTACATTCGCAGATGTTTTTGCCGCTTATATGTAGAATAGATTTTTTTATAGGTTTGATTTTTACTTTATAAGCAAATTAACAATGCAATCAAAACAACATAATATATAAATTAGTTTTATATCAATTAAAGTAATTTCACGTGAGTATAACGCATACTTTTTAATACGTATATACTAGCTTAATTTTTAACGAATCGATTAAATAACAAATAATAATATCAAATCTTTGAAGTTCAAATCAATCGTTGTATGTTCAGTTTCATAGGAACTACACAAATTTCCGATGATAATACAATAATTTCGTATAGCTATGATGAACGTTCTAAACTGATGATGGAGACAGGATATGGAGAGTGTAATGTTTAGCTTTTGAAATTAAACTATTTTTATTCTACATTAATAATTTGAAATGAATGATTAAATTGTCGTAGAATTTCCACTGAATCAATATAGATAAGTAAGTGTGTAGTGTAACTGGGCTTAAAATAGACTTTAGTTTAATATGGAACAAATTACACTTAAATTACTAAAGCATTGCATATCAAACTGTCTATGGATAACTAACTACATATATCACGCCTTAACGCACGTTAAGTCCTCTCGGAGCCCATTAACGCGCTAATAGGCGGCGAAACATATTCTCGTACGCGTACATTACGTTATGTTACGTTTATGAGTGCCGAGGGATGATGCCGGGAGGATGTGACCTTCACTGGAAAAATTATGATCTTTTCCTGTAAATAATCTGAGAGAGGTTTATTTGAATAATTATTTGTTTTGTTATTCCGAGTAGGCCTTGATGTAGTTTACATGATTAGCTAGAAATGTATCGTACGTTACTCCTATATTATGAAATGTTTGTTTGATTATATCCTTATTATGTCCCACAGCTGGGTATAAGTCTCACCATACGACTAGGTGAGGCCTCCAGCGTACTCCACCACGCTACTCCAAAGCGTATTTAGAGAGGGTGCGGCTAACGTGTCGGATGTTTATAAACCGACCACATTATTTGTTTATTTATTTATTCATGATCACCGTATTATTTCCGGAGGTGAAACCCTTAGAATAAGAAGGGTAGAAAAACTACACATAACTCAGAGAATCTTATGGAGACTTTTAGACGTGCATAAAAATTAAGACACATTCGTGACTTGAAATTCAATCCGTTTGTTTGTTAGGTACAATAACTTCTGTTAGGACCAGAAAAGATCTACGATGCCTCTGTCCGTTGTAAGAGATGACTAAAAAGGGTTTCCAGGGTTGCGGGCGGCAAGAGTGGAAGCTCGAACTGCCCAGAGTCCTGAGAGCCCAGTGACCAGTGTGGTCGCAAACCACAACGGAAACGTCGTAAGCACCCGAAGGTATAGGCAATTTAATTGCTCTCCCAGGCAGTGCCTGATTATTATTTCTTACTTTTATTTATGTTATGGAATTAGCAAACGAGCATGCAGCCCACGTGATGGTAAGTGACAACTGCCGCCCATGTGCATCTGTAATCAACCTCCGATAAGATCACAGTTCTATCTGAGGTCGGCCACAGATGCGTTGCTACCCTTGACGACTAAGTTGGAAAGTATCGAAAAAGTATGTCTCCCTTACCACACCGTTGATAGAGGTACCGCAGGTAGAGTAAAAATGCCACGTGATTAGGTAACACTGTCACGGCATCGACCACCTTCTGAAGGTTTCCCGTCATAAAAAGCACAGACAACTTCATCAAAATTGTAAAATGTAAAACCATTTATGTGGGTATATATGTAGGTATAACACTTGTGTGTGTTCGGAATACACACACAACTGAATTTCAAATAAAAAAGATGTTTCAGGGTTTTTGTATAAAAAATATATTAATAGATCATCCGATTAACTAATACGTTATCGATCTTGTTCAGGCAAAAAACGAATATCACCCCGCATCCCCAATATGCGCTAAGGGTTGGATAAACGCGACCCCAGGGCACTGTTGAACACGCTTCGATATTGCAATACGTAATACATTATCCCAATATCGAGGAATGACAGTCTTCAAGATTACTTGCCTCTTATGAGTTGATGTACCTACAAATAGACAATGTCTTGATATTAATGAGATATATCGACATCAACATTATCATAACCTATTGCTATTCCACTAAATAATCCATTAAAGTT
Source organism: Telegonus apastus (assembly GCA_018250635.1). NCBI lineage: Eukaryota > Metazoa > Arthropoda > Insecta > Lepidoptera > Hesperiidae > Telegonus > Telegonus apastus. The sequence goes on along the minus strand of DWNY01002291.1, from coordinate 4,187 downwards.
ATTTTTTTACCATAAAAGTTTTAATTGTAAAACAGGTAACGTTACTACGTAAACATAAGTGTTAGCCGTCACTGATAGCAAATGACATTATCGTCGGTGACGAAGTCCTTGAGCGCGTGGGTTCATTGGATTCAATTTTTTGTGCTGAATCCTATTGATTTTTCATAATAAGTTGCGCCTTATATCATCACCTATCTGCCAGTGAAAATCCCTTCAAAATCCGTCCAACCGTTTCGATGATTATCCGGGACAGATAGATAGATAGAATAAATTTTATATGTATAATTTGTTTTTTATTATCGGTGTCGTATTTACATGCATATGCATTAATTAAAAAGTGTTATTTTAACTAAAAAACAGACATTTCAGTTAAATGTATTTTTATAGACGTATGTAATGTTACGTGTTTATGGGGGTGAAACCGCGGGGCACAGATAGTCTAAAAAAATTCAAGATTATTGGCAAGAAGAGGCGAGGCCTATTAATTCTGTTAACTCATTGTACTTGTCGTGTATTCAATGAAATGTTTTTACGGTACTCGTAGGTAAGTAGTAGATGAACGTTACGTTTATTTAAGTAGTAGTCGTGCGCTACTTTGTTATTAGGTGTGATAAGGGCAGTAAGACGTTACAATTAAAATTCCGATATCCGACTTCCAATAGATACTTCAATTCTCTTTGGGGTACTATTTGTTTGATTTTTGTTTATATTCTCAGTTACATAAAAATATGTATGTTAACTTATTTATGCACGCAAGAAGTGCTAAAAAATCCAGTGACAGAGATACCAAATTACAAAATTTTCAATTCACGTGATAGTACTCTACATTTTTGAGAAAAACGATAAAATAATTACTAGTATAGCTCCATCTGCACAGGTATACTGACAATATTGAACTACTCAGTCAGTCATGCAACTTATTAAAGTCCCTTATTAATTTAATTTCAGTTGTAGATGGCAGTGGGTACAGATATTATAGATTATGTGTTATATTTCGTATGTCGGCGTTTAAATATCAACTCCTTATTTTTCTCAAACGCGCTAACATAATTATAATTTTAAAAGATAGGAAATATCAGTAAAGTACAAACAATGACAGGCAATAACGACTTTAGTGTCATTTGAACAGGTGCTGTCTCGTTTAATTTACATTTTCAATTTTAATTAGTGATTATTAAAGTGTTTACTACAAGTGACAACGACGGTTAAATATATTCCGAGATAATTCCACGATGTGTTCGCACTCGTGGTAGCATATAGTAGCATAATTTAAGAAAATTATCAATTGTTTTTAAATATGGATAAAAATCATATAAATGAAGAAAGTGAAGTTCCATTTCTGCCAGAGGATTTTAAAACCGACAGTTCAAGTGCTTCCTGGACGCCGTTTTTACGACAGGTGATTTTTCTAAATTTGTAAGATACTGTAGTTAACTTAATTGAGTTTGGTTACATTTTTCGACCATAACTTCGAAACAGTGGTATGCTTAATGTGTATTACACCCATCAGCTATTAAGATCCAGTGCTGTACGACACACGTAGATCTCCCCTAATGGGGTCATTACGGGTGTTAACCGCGCCTGACCTGCGTGTTGCTGTGACAGTACCGCAGTAGATGTCGACGTTGCACAGGATGATGCTGCTGCCCATCTCATGTTTCTTAGTCTCCTGCTACATCCACGGCAAAAGCTAGACCGATACCATTAGCTATCGACACTACACTTGAATGTGATTTATTGTCTGTAAAATCATCTACAAATCTCTCAATGAGGGTTTCCTCTGGCATTATATATTGCTTCTTCAAATCAGATTATGTGGTGATAAGACGTATCGCACTGTAAAATGAATTCTTCAACAGTTGTAAGGAGCGACGACTGCCACTAAAATTTGCATTGATCAATATTGACATTGGTGATCTTTAACAGTTATATCTTTTTCAGTTAATAATAAGCAGTGGTATCTGGTCGATATTTTTTATGTGTGGGCTATGCACTGGATCACCCACAGTCTTTATACCTCAAATTAGGCTGGAAGCTAATTCGTCTGAAGTAATCACCAAGGAAATGGCTTCGTGGCTATGTAAGTTTTCAATGTTTTTTAATAATAATCAAGAATCAATATTTTGAAAAACATCTCTAATTAATTTTTAATTACCTCATTAGGAAATAAAAGTTACAGATAATTTTAAAAAATCTTTCTACACTCATAAATACATCATATTTTAAATGGAATTCACATTTACTTAAATAAAATGGGATTAACCAGATATTTCTGTCCTTACAATGACTAATTTTATAAATATTTTGTTTCTTCAAATCTTTTTGACCGATCTGATTTGCTAATTTACAACACACAATATAATTTTATAACTCAACAATAAAATTGAAACAGAATATTTGATTAACAGAATAATATTTTTATTTCTACTTACGATTTTTTTATTTTATTTTCAGCTTCCGCACATGCATACAGTGGAGCATGCTGCGTGCCTGTATTAGTGATACTGACGGCATCCATCGGCCGGAAATATTCCAATTTGTTTGTAGGCATCATTTCATTAATTGGTTTCATTGTATTTACCTGTAGTACTAATGTTACACAATTGTTAATCAGTGAAATCATACAAGGATCTCTTGTAGCTGCTTTAGTTACTTCAGCTATTTTAATCGTTACAGAGTATACTTCTCCGTCTTACAGAGGGTTATTTTTAACCATAAAATCTGCTTCTTTCTTTTGGGGACTTTGGTTTGCGAACACAATTGGAACTTTTACACATTGGAAATATATTGGAATCCTGGGCGGTGTGTGTGCCATGTACACATCCCTCGTTTCTCTGTATATGCCTGAGTCACCATATTTTTTAGCAAGTAAGGAACGCTTTAAAGACTGCACTTATTCACTTTATTGGATTAGAGGCTCAAATGATGAGTCTGAAAAAGAACTTGTTAATCTTATTAAAGCTAAAAGTAATTCTAAAAATGGTATCAAAAGTGTTCGGTTGGATATTATAGAATATAAAGACGTTGTATTTTCAAAAAAATTCTACAAACCCCTGTTGTTGTCGATGTTGATTATAACTCTTAATAACTTCTCCGGGAAGTATGCATTTAGTGTATTTGCAATCGATATAATCAAAAAGATTACAAAAAGTAACTCGGCAGCTTACTCTGGTATGCTTATATTAGACGGTTTTACAGTGTTTAGTACATATGTCGGGAGCGGTTTGTCAAAGATACTCAATCGTCGAAGTTTATTCATAAGTGCAAGTTTAACAGCTGTTTTATTTTTGTTTACAATATCTCTGTATTTGTACCTAAATTCTATAGGAGTTATTGTAGAAAATAAATACGCATCAATTATATTTCTAATAGGATATTCAGTGGCTCTGGCTGTTGGGCCTTTAGTCTTATCAACGTCAATTACTGGAGAACTTATTCCTGTAACACATAGAATGCCTTTTACTTTAATTATGGGTGTTTTCACAAATTGTGTTTTTGCTACTCTTATAAAAGTAGCTCCATTTCTATTTGGTCTATTAGGATCCCACGGTGCATTTATGTTTTATGGGGCTTCAGTATCTGTATGTCTCATTCCTATTTATGTATATTTACCAGAAACTAAAGATAAAACACTACTAGAAATAGAACAGTGTATGAAAGGTTGAAAAGCAGTAAAATAAAACGATGCCTCAGTGTATGTTATAAAAAACCGTACAATGATTTGAATTAGAACATGTTATTTTAATAAATCATTGACGTTTCGTGGTTATTTTCTATATATCATTCAGTTCAGCAGACCATCTTCTCTAATAATTTGCTTTTCATGATTGCCCTTGTACAGTTTCTTTGTAGTATATATAGGCAGCAAATGCCAAACCTTTGTATCATCAGGATTGAAGAGCAGAATTTAGTTGTTTGAAAAGAGCTACATCATTATAATAAAATTATGTGCGTAAGCTCCAAATGGCTAGTTTCTACGTTTTAGGTTGGTAGTATCCCTGCATCGTCAGGGTTAAGGAGTTGAAAGTCAATTTCTTTATAAGTTAACATAGGTTAACATGACAAGTCAAAGAAATGGGAAATGGGTATCTATATACCCAATGTTTATTCCAAGATTAATCCTAAGGTTTTATTTAATAGAAGTAATAAAACCGATTGAATAGATCACGTATGCTAGTTTTTCATGC
>DWNY01002290.1:0-11274 GCA_018250635.1 Telegonus apastus | reverse complement strand
GATTCTGAACAGAGAATTCTAGTGGCTATTGCAATAGATATAACACCGTTATAGATCAGTGTTTCTTAAAGTTTGGATCACGACAGGTTTGGTTTCAAAACTTGTGAAAAGGAGAAAAAATGCGAAACAGTGCAAAAGCAGTCTAACAAAAGGAAATTATTCATATATTTTACTAATAAAATGTTATTTATTGGATATCATTAACAATTCAATAAAGATTCTTAACAATGTATTTAATAGACACTTAATTATAGAATAAAATTTAAGTTTTGTGTAAATCTGACATTTATAATAAAAAATACAGGTAAGGAACTGCGAAGAGTAGGGGTCGCGAAATAATTTCTTATACTAAGTCGGTCATATTATAAAAAAGATTGAATAACACTGGTAAAGACCGAACGATCATCCATTCCATTATTAGTGACATTTGCATAATAATTATGTAATATTAGTCTTCTAAATTAATGTCAATGTTGTATGTAAATGTTTAATCAGATTAACGTTAAAGCATTTGCTTCGGAACTTTAATTACAATTGAGGAGGTGAGCTGGTATCTACTAAGCAGTTAGGAAAAAGCTTATTTTTAATTGATGTTTATTAACAATATTTATGCCTTTATCAAATTAAAGGTGATAGAACCTTTTATGAGACACCACTGATATTTCTGCCTTATATGGTTATAATTAACACTGGTGTGTTAAGCGCTATTGGGCTAACTACCATAAGATTCAGATTCTATAGATGTTATATTTGTTGTTGTTGTTAATGTTACTAATCTTTACTTATGTTGGCTATTTTTTACATTTTCCTTATAATTTTAGTTTCGCGTAAATTACGGTATTGTACAATAAAGATGTCTACCCACAAATCCTTGGAACAAGATACCTCTTCATTTCCTTTTATTATTTTCTACTCAAAAAAGCGTTAATTTACCTTAAGTAAATATATCTACGACCGATACGACGATCCGCGGGGCGTAGTGGTTATCGGTCTGACATGCAGTGGGTTCCGGTTTCGATCCCCGGCCAGACAGATATCTGGATGATGAATTTAGTTTTCTGTTCTGGGTCTGGGTGTTTGTGTAATCGTGTTTGTGTGTTTCCATGGCACCCACGACACAGGAGAAAATCCTACTGTGGGGATATGAGTGTAGAAAGAATTATTAGCGTTATAGCAATAGCGTCCTCGCCGTACACACACACACCACGTGGGGGCGTGGTAGAGTTCGCTCCAAGTTTTTCCAGTAATGGAAAGAGACCCGTGCTCAGCAGTGAGAAAAAAAGGTAGCGGCAGGCTCCTACATACCTACTATTCCGGCGGTACGTTCCGGTGCTAATCCGTCTAATATATTCATCATTATCATATCATTTCTTTTGTAACCATGAAAATCACCATCCAATGAGCGAACGAGATTATCACGGGAATACAGGAAGCGAAGTGACTTTTCACCCCGTAAGAACCCAGGCGGCCGCGGCCTACTGCCGGCGTTTTTTAATTTAGTCGACCATTTAACGCACGATTAATTACAGTTTTATTTATTGTTAAACTTAGTTTTTTATATAAAAGTGAAGTACAAACGAGCATGCAGTCAACCTAATGGTAAATAGTCACTGTCGCTGATGGACATCTGTAACCAACTTCATATAGAAGAGGTGTTTTATGAATAACTCACAGATGTGTTGGTTCACCTGAAGACTAAGATGGTAGCCTCGTTGTGGGTTGGCAATAAAGCCTGCTGAACTCAACGAAACAGAAGAACTGCTTCGCACTAGAATAGGTGTGGCGGTGGCGTATTCCAAATACCTAATGCAGTATCGTATAAATATTCCTTTATCAAATGACGTTGACATCTGTATATATAATAAGAATTTAACTCGCGCTCGCAGTCTGTGTGTTTAAAATTACTTGCCACCAAAACAAAGGGATTGAATTCATGGAAATGCAGATATATTCATAGTACGGATCTTCCATCAAAATCGATCCACTCTATCAAAAGTTATTACAATTTAAAATAACAAATAACTTTTCTTACTTCGAATACAACTACTACTACTATACAAACGACTATAAAAATTACTATACAAATGGAACATAGGCGTCTTCTAAATACAAATGGCAAAACAACGTTCGCCTGATCAGCTAGTTATTTATAATCATTATGATAAGTTTATAAACAAAATAATAACATTTTTTTTAAATGAGAACATTTTCTATAGCTTGTTTCTTTTAAACCAAACAGATATCTACTTCACGGATAAGAGGATTACGTTTAATCTCTAATGGAATCTGGGAAGAGAACAAAATTTTGGGTAAATTTGCTCAAATCTAAACTTAAGCGTCTGATACAAATTAGAACCCTTTATTCAAAGGATTCGAAATATTGGTTTACAGCGAATTTGTTCTTGTTTACAACACACAACTTTGATTAATTGTGGTATGTTTAGCGGTAGCTGTCATGGCCTACTTATGTAGTGCTTCCGTAACAATAGATTTGGGTTCGAATCCAAATTTAGATCTAATAAAATTTATTGGTGTTCTACCTCTATAAACCTTTATATAACCTAACTAATAACGATGGTCGAAAGTAACCATTTATCATCGTCAATTTCAAGCTAATTGGCTATTTCAATGTCATTAAATATGTACCTAATTATTGAAAAGTGTATAACTTTATAAACCTACATTATTTATTTGTTTTCCAAGCATAGGTTACAATATGTAACAGGTTATACGGAAAATTTCAAACATTTCAAAGGTTGCTCAAGTCGATAAAAAGTTAGTGAACTACTGCAATTCTAGGAAGTAGCAGTGGTTTCTAAAAGTTGGAGCGTACTTTAAGGAGATTAGGAATTTATATGGAGTTCTCGCTTCGGTCGACTCGATTTTGCTATTTCCTGTGAATACTGTTATAAAATATTCTTAGAGTAACTGTGGTTGTTCCACACGTACTACGTACATTAAAATTAGCTTTCTATTATTAATATCTCCTATATTGATAATAGAAAGCAAACGAGCATGCTGTGCATCTGGTGTTAACTGGCCACTCCCGTCTATGAACACCAATGATCAACCAGGATAAGATCAGAATCCTACCTGAGATCGATCACTTCATCGATCGATTTCAGGACAAATGAAAATAACATACAATTAAATAAGAACAAATTCGCTTTACAGAGAGTAAGTTGCGTTTTTTACATTTGGTGAAGATTTTTCTGTGCTCAGCTATGGGAATTAGTAATTGTTAAATAGAAACATATAAATTGTATTAACCGTAGTATATTTTTACTTAAACTTTACTGAACGGAAAACAATGTGTTAAGCTGATTTTATTATTTCCCTACTCGGTTTCCCCCTTGTGTAACCCCGCTTATTTTTATATGTTTCGACTTCCGTCGATAAAATGCTTATAAAAATAGTAGCATACGTTTCTCCATACAATGTCCTCTGACTTTTCCGTGAAAATCTCGGCATGTTAGCTTAAAATAACTTCTAAAGTAACAGTAAAATTTAACTAAAAGTAAAAACGTCTATCTTATAAAATTATCAACACCTTTAATTTAATTAATATCAGAAGATACTCTTAAATTACACATTTTTAATGTCTTCATGCTAACTGTAGATAACTCCTTTCAGATTGGAGAAACATTAAATTCATTCAAAATTCTAAAGTAAAGGTACGACGTAGCCAAAACCAAACAAAAGTTTGCACATTTCATAACACATTTAAACATAAACCATAATACGGAATCTCCGTGCCTCTCATCTGCTTACTGAGTTGTCAGCGGGGAAATTAGCGCGAAATACCCACACAATTATATGCGGTGTCAATGTCGCTATACTGTTGTCATACTAATAACTTACGGAATAGCTCGCGAAATAAATATTGTCTATATGAAAATATTCAATGACACATTGTTTTCTATTTTTTTATCACAAAATAAAATTCATGGATATTTTAACACAAGTATAACATTCGAGGATTCAATAAAATAAACTTGCACATTCTGATACTAAGTGATCGTTCAAGAGAACAGTTATATTGAAATATACTAAAAACTTATGGAATAGTTCGCGAATAAATATTTCCTACATGAAAATCTCCAGTGAAATATGTTTAGCTACTTTTTATTGCAAAAATTTTAAATCAAGCGGATATTTAGTAAAATAAACATGCACATTCTGTTACAAAGTGATCGTCCACGAAAGAAAACCTATTTTCTTCCAGCCAATTTTAAACCAAATCATTTTAAAATTGGCTTAAAATAATAAGAAATGAATAAATAACGCTTTTTACATTCATAGCCCCACGTTTTCTCCTGTGTCGTGGGTACCATGGAAACACACAAATATGAATACATATTATATACTACATATTTCCATAAACTTGACAGACATAAATATATAAAACTTAAGCTCTCAAATAGATACACAGTTTAATCAACATTCGCTAGTGCGTGATTGCAATATTGAAGGAATTATGATGCACCGCCATGGAATGATATGTTAATGGGGGTTATGATATTCGGGAATACCTCCGAGGGATAGATGATTACATTGACATTGCGTGTCTGGCAATATGCCAGTTTAAATTGCCTTCAGATACATTAGATAGATGGTCATTTTAAAGCAGCTCTTGTGCTGCGGTGAAAGGTGTGGTTACCGGCTCACTTTCATAGGAGGATTTCTTTTCGGGATTAGCAACGCTTCTATGATTGACTTTTTTCGGTAATATGGAGGTGGCAAACGACCAGGCAGTCAACCTAATAGTTAGTGGCCCTTGCCGCCCATGGACAGCAGTGATCAACAAGATAAAATAAGAGTTCTACCTTTTTTTTGTTATTTTTTTTGTTGACGTGGGGAAAACTTTCAAAAGGTACACCGGAGCCTTAAGAGAGTCTCCAGGTTATGTGGGATTTCTACCCACTAAAACCCCTCGGTGGCCTTCCTCAGTGCTTGCAGGAGGCCCCGGGATCTCCAGTGGAACGCACCGGTGCTCCCTAGCGCGGCGCCCCTCAGGAGCTCCTCTCTTGGGGGACGTGTAACTGTCCCCTTGTACTTCTACCTGAGTTCTACCTGAGGTCGGTTACGGATGCGTTGCTACGCCAGAACTACGAAGATTAAGCCAGAACGCCTAGGGTATGTATGTCTCCCTTACCACACCTTTCAAAGCAGAACACAGTGTGATCAAATAATACATATTTAGTAATAAAAAGATTAAAGGCGTCTTGAACGGATTTTTCTAATTACTATTACATCAATTTGATGAGAAAATACAATCCCTGAATATTCTTTAAGGCCATGGCTGTACATTGACGTAATTATGCAATGCATGACTGGCGGAGCACCAACGAACCTTTACATACTAGACATGTCGTATATTCTTTTAGTTTCATAAACGTTATTTACGCGAATTATGGATATATCGAATTGTATTCAATAGCAGTTGTATGTTGATAGCAGTTATTTTATTACTAAACGCCTTGTACAACACTACATTGACTTTGACAAATCTGGCATCACGCCAGCAAGAAACTATGTTATTTTCATGGTTTTGTGAAGTTTTTTAGTCTGGATAACTGTTATTTAGGTCAATTGTCTTAAAGGTTAAAATTGCTTTAGAATGAGTTCTGAAGTAAAATTCAACATTAAATTTTATGTTTACGATAAATGCATAGATATTTGTAGGTGTTTGTATAGGTATTCAATTTTATTAAATTATATTTATAGATTTTTTTTTTCTACATCACATGGTTTGCTATTGATTATTGCCATACGAACTGATCTTGGAAACGGATGAATAAATCAACAATAAATAAAGAAGTCAGAAGTCAACAATATATAAAATACATACCTCCACTCATCAACCCATTATTTATAACTTCGTCAACCCATTATTGTCCCACTGCTGGGCACGGGTCTCCTCTCAGAGCGAGAGAGCTTCTAGGCCATAGTCCACCGCGCTGACCAAGTGCGAATTGGTAGACCACAACGATAACAACATAGACAAAATTCTTTTACACTACAAGTGTATGCAATTCTCTTTTTTAAATCATTATAATAATTAATAAAGAAAGAATATCGGTAAAACAAGGTTTAAAAACCAATATGTAAAATAAAATATTAAATAAGCTTTCTCAAACCATTCGACTTCATAAGGAATTATTTTCTGTAATATCTTTTGGACCACGGCTCTACAGTGACATCTGCCCGGTTGGCTAAACGCCAGTTAATTTGCCAGTATAATAAACCAATATATATATAGTAGTAATAGTAGTGAATTAAGTGTATTTATTCTTATGCTGTACATCTTTCTGATTTTTAAAGTACATTTTTGGGGTAAAATAAACCCATGTTGTATAATATCGCTCTTTTTAGAAAAGTTGCATTCACGCCGATTCTTTACTTTGAAATATTCGACATGTACGGGCAAACAATAACAAAATTTCAATCCAGCTTCATAATTATGTTTTATAAAGGCAAGTAAACATACATCAAGTCTTAAATTAAAACTATTTATTTGTTATACTTCACTACCTATAGGTATACTTCATTCGTTAAAGTATCAGTAGGTAGTAATTTACTTTATAGGTATTCTATGTCAAAAGCCCAGCTATGTCGCATTCGATTAAACACGCTAAATTAGTCTGTTATAACTCCTTCAACTCCTAATCGATTTAATCATTAAATACATTAATATTGTTTAACTACCACGCTTATACATACGGATAATTTATGAGGTATCAAATTAGTATGAATAAACTATTATCATAAAACTTTACTGTCAACTATACCGATCGTACCTATTTACTTAATTCTATTCATTTATATTTATATCAATATTCTGTGGAATGAAACGAAGTTATCTTAATGAAATGCAATTGGATTTGCTTTATAACTAGTTTCAAGATTATATTAGACCATCTCGTGCTACTGTGACACTTTAATTTAATATTAGAATACGCGAAACTGCTATTAAACGTAATAATGCATTTATATCCCGAAAAAATCTTACTTAAAATTAAATAAATAATGTTTAATGAAATATTAAGATTTACCTGGTGGTGTATGCGTATGCGCATGTTCCGCGGGAGGCTGCATCGACGATAGTGCCGACAGAGGCGTGTAACGGGACCCGTCGTCACGAGAACATCCCGCCTATACATAAACAAAACGTTAGTTTGATAAAATCTTTGATTATATACCCTATAGATACACCATCACCCTGTCAGTGACAAGCGAAAAACGTCCAATAAATATGTATAAGCATGTGTGCGTGACTTACGCACAGTAGCTTAAAGATGGCGTCGTATGATTGGTGGAATGCTCCCATTATGATTGGACAATAAAATTGCTTGTTATAAACATTAGCGATTTAGAGGCAAACAGTTAGTGAATATTTTCTTGGACGCTTTTTAAAGTAACGCTAGATCTAGAGAGCGTATAATCAAAGGATAAAAGTAAAAAGTTGAATATAGAAGTACTTGTACGTAGTAAGTGTAAAATATAATGATTATGAAGTACAACCAGTGTGCGATAAGACCATTCTTAACACTTGAGACCTGTGAGGAATGCGACATTCCGCTCGTAGTTCACTTCATACTTCTTTTGTTTTATAAAATTGACCTTTTTTCATTTACATAGGGACAAAGTGTTGTAAATAATGTCTTAGAGTCTAATAAACGTCTCATACAGTTATTTAATGCAATATTGTGTAGCTCTTTTAGTAGACATTTAAAGAATAAGCCCCAAGAGATGGGCAGCAGAGACTTTTTATGTTGTTTCTTTCACATTTTACAAACATTCCACTGTGATGTCATTACGCTCAAATTTTACGTTATCACACACGAGTAGCATAGATAAACAAGCGAAATATAACACCCAGACTTTAATTAGATTTAACACTTCAGACAAAATAATCCGCGTCAAGGGTAACACGATGATTACTCCTTTTCGGTGTAAATCGTTTACACCCCAATTGATACTCGCAATCGTAATCCGAATCCGGCATTTGTAGCGTCGGCAAAGGGTTTATTTTTCTTTGGAATTTCTGTGTAGGTAAAGCGATGAAGGATAATGTGCGGATGAGGACCCGAGGCATGTTTACGCAGAACTTACTTCATTACCGGGTATTAATGAGGCCCGAAGCGCCTGCGGGTGCGTCTTTATTACACTGAGTATTACACGCTCCAATTTGCCGACTTTTAACCGAGATAACATCTACTCTCGTATTTAATTGTTTTAAGTTAGCGCGATAAAATCTTAGTCACGATATTAAATATAAATCAGCGGGCGGCGTTGAGTAATTTATGAGGAACTATTTTTACTGCGGTTTTATTTGCGTGAATATGTAAGTTCAGAGCTATAAATATAACTCGTGTTTATAAATAACCTGTATACTTTACGCGTGTAAATATTTGCGTATTTCCGCCTATATAGCCTATGTCTGAATATATTTAAGATAAAGGAAAGGTTAAATTCTCACCTTTTCACAATTAGCAGTTGCTGTAGTTTGAGTGTGACTCGTTGAAGAAATACGGTACTGCATGCCTGATACGGTGCAGAATCCTTCATGATGGTGGGTAGAGTATACCCCCGTAATAGTGACATCAGTGTCTTGATTCACTATAACTTCTACTTTCTGCTTCTTGTCAGCCGGAATGGGCTCTTCGCAATCGTTTTTAACATCTTCTTTTTTTACTTCCGACTTCAAGCCGGAACTTATTACGTTTTTTGGCTTTTGTATAAATGATTCGTCACTGCAAGAGTCCGAAGTCGTATCTTCTTTACTAGATTTAGGTGATCGCTTTTCATAACTAGCTGCCAAAATAGCCGTCGCGTTGAGACTTGCCATCCGCTTTTGAACTACCATATCTTTTAAGTCCATTACGACTTCATTTCTATTGCGTTTCTTTTTAGGTCCAGGAGCCCCTGCTGTTTTTTTAACTTTCGAAGGAGGTTTCTCAGAATCAGATTTTGCAGCAGTTTTGGTGACCACTTTTTTCTTTTCCACACCTTTTCCTTTTGATTCTAATTCGCTATCTTCACTAGAAGACGTTGAAGACTTAGGATCCCAATATTTCCCAGCACTTCTAATACCCGGTACTCCTCGCAAAGTTCTTTGTGGTGGACTATCATCTGAACTTTCCGAAGATTCTTTTTCTTGTTCCTTTTTATTCTCATATTCAGACTCTGATGTACTGTCTACTTTCTCAGTGTCCTTCGATTTAGAGTCTTTCTTTTTCACAGGCACTGTTTTGGATGTACTTGGCAAAACAGGCCTATCAATTGTTTTCAATAAACCTAGCTCCAAATGTGTTCTACTTTCATTCTCATATAGGCAGTGAACCTTTGCTAATGCATTCAAAGATGCCATTCTATGTTTTTTTGGTCCCGCCCACATCGATAGAAGTTTGAGCCTTCTCTTTGTGGGCTTTTCATTGCCTAAAAGCATAGTATTATCTTTCAGATCGATGAGCGAGTCCTTTGACAGTTCTTTTAATTCTTTTGACGTTGATTTCTTAGCACCATCCGTAATTTTCTTATACTTTTTGCTTTTTACTTTTTTTGTTTTTGCCAAGTCTGATGATTCTTTAAAGTCATTGTCATCGTTAGAGTCTTCTAAACTATCATCTGATGAAGTATAATTAAACGTTTTCGTATTCAATGAAAATTTTGATGTATCGAGATCTTCATCTGATAATGTACTTTTCTTTTGTTGCTTTTTGGTTTTACATGTTTTTTTCTTAGTATTAGAAACTTTTTTTGGAGTTTCATCTGGTTTTGGTTCCGAAGGTTCTTGATCAAAAAATTTAATGGGACTAAATGGTTTTCCAGTAATGCTTGACTTACGAGCCACCATCTTATACGATTTGCTGACTATAGGAGTAGGTTCTTCAATGTCTCTTTCTTTGTTTATCACCCCCGTACCTTCACTGGATGTAGTACTAGTAGATGTTTTTTGAGTTAAATTCAATTCTTCTGATCGTTTGTTAGCTTTTAATTGTTTAACGACCTCTTCAATGGGACGGTGAGGAGAATATTTCTTTTTTTCCACATCACCTTTCTTATCTATTACCGTCCCTTTAACTCTTGCTATAGGACGTACTCTACCAATATTTTTGTTTATTGGATTTCTAAAATCTGTTAAAATATTTTTGGGTGAATCTACCTTTTCGGTAAAGGTATAGACATCAATTTCAGATTCTTGAGATACTAGATTATTTGACGTAGGTTTGTCTTTATTACTATCGTCAGTTTTTGTTTCACACTTCATAGACAAGAATCGTTCTGAAACACTCAAGTTACCTTTTGAATTCTTACAACATTTAACGTCTATATCTACCATTCTAGGTGATCTAGTAGATGTGAAAAATTTAGGAGGCCTTTCTGTTTCATGTTTAGGGGTTTCTGCTTTATTAGATGATGCACATGTAACTTGAGAGGTATTTAAGGAAGAGATATTCGATTCTGCTTTGGTGTCAGTTTTAGAATCATGTTCTTTTTTGTCTTGAGTCGCTTTTAATCTTGCTTCTACACAAGTTTCTGCTTTATTTTCTAAGGGGTTTTGCTTTTGCTGTTCTTCAGGATCAGCTGATATTTTAGTATTCACTTTTTCTTCTTTATGTGTTTCGTCATTTTCTATTTCTTCTTTTATTAAAGATCCTTTTTTCTTCTTTGTTACCGTACTACCTTTTTTAATATTTGTTTTAGTTTTACAAAATTTACCTTCATTCTTCTTAATCGTATCTAAATTAATTTTGTACTTAACATCGCTATCTTTTTTCTCTTGTTTTAATTTTAATGTAGATTTAGCATTCTTCACAGGTTTAACTGCCTTTTTGACAATGACCTTTTTCGCACAAACAGTAGTAGCAACATTTTTAGGCGTATCTTTTTTCTCCTTGAGTTCTTTTTTGCACTTTTTCGTTGGAGAATCACTTCTTGTTGAAATTGGTTTTGATGGGCCAGGTTTAACTGCCTCCGATAAGTTAACGATTTTATCATCGGTGGAAATGTCTTCATTGTTTTTGCCATCTTTCTCATCTTTTGCAGTATTCCTTTTTGGACTTTTCAATAAAGCTTTTGGCAAATTTTTGACTTTCTTAGATGTTTTCTTCTTCGATTGTTTTTTTGCGGAGCTTTCTTTGAATGTTGTTCTACTTAACGCTCCCTTCTTGGACAACGGTTTGCTAGCTTGCGAACGCATTGTCCGACAGTAGCTTGAAAATAACCGTCATTGATGGAATGGTGATGTTCACGCAGTTCAAAATCTGT
>DWNY01002289.1:0-11275 GCA_018250635.1 Telegonus apastus | reverse complement strand
GTTTATTTCCATTTTAGCTTTACATAATAATATGACAAAAAATAGACTTTATCATTTATTATTAAATTTTTTTTTATTCTAAACGTTTGTTTCGGTTCTTATATTAAAAAACTAACATGACATAGTACCTACCTACCTATAACTGGACCTTTATGCATTCAATAATTCAACGAAATAACATAACATCTCATTCAATATAAAGAGAGCAAAACATACCAAAATATTTAGTCTTGAATTATTGTAAACTTTTCAATTTTATATTCGGTACAGTGTAAATTAGTCAAGCCTTGCGGTAAATGCACTAAGACACTATCATAAGAACTATATAAGAACTAGAACTAGAACTATATAGAACGAAACTTTTTTTAGGTAGGTACTATTCTAAATAAACTTTTCCTGTGGATAAATAACATAATCATATCGAACAGGAACCGTCTTTTTCCTGTACAAAGTGTAGCCTATGTTTTAATATGACCCATATACTACTTCTGTGCAAAAAGTAGCCTATACTGGGTGGTGCAAATACCATCACACTCTCGGAAGATGCGGTAATTTTGGCAATTTTAGTCAATTTTCAGTACTACTTTGATATTTTTGATATAAACGGATACAAAATACACGTCAATAAGACATTAACCCATATTTCACGAGATTGAAATAATTGCCTACATGTCTTTTAAGTCCTAAAGAACGCGAGGTAATTGTTATATTGTTTAGTAAGTCTACAATAGCCGGCAGATCGCCCAATTTAGATAGTATCTACCTACTGCCTAAATGGACCAAGGTGAAACTTCGTAGAAATGTCTCCCCCTCACCACGCCCTTCAAACCAGAACACGTCAGTTCTTACTTGAACCATAAAGGATTCTACCACGTAGGTATACCAGAAACATCGGGGTAATATTTATATGAATTTGTATTTTTTCAGTTATTTGCAGTTCTGTTCTTCCTTATGATGGCTGTTCTTGGCGTCGGCTCTGGAGTAGCGCTGCTATCCACAATCAACACAGTGTTGCTAGACTCCTTTCCCAGAGTACCTACTTACATAATGGCCGCAATAACTTGTTCTACTGGCTTCTTACTCGGACTCGTGTATGTTACACCAGTAAGGACAAACATTATTATATACATCTGGTTATAAAAGGAATAGTTGAATTTAGCAATGAAGAACGGAATAGGCTGATAATGTGGAAAATTAAATCATTATACATAGCTCGACTTATGGGAAAATGGTGCCTCTGAATAATTTTAATTATTCTTTAAACTTTTATGGACGCAGCAAAACATCTGGATTTCAATTCAATTCATTTATTTGTCAGATATCGGAGATCCTTGTTATCAGTAAAAATACCTATAGCTATTGTTAAGAAAAACATAATATTAACATTATTCAATTAACTCTGCACGAAACTACTCCACATTAAGGCTCCAAAACCCTCCATTACGGATTTGTACCTACTATGAAGAAAAATATAATATCGTTAAAATTCTATGTAATATTTACAATGAGTATCTATGTGAAATTTAGCCATTTCAATTTGAAAGGAGATCCCCAATTGGCAAAGCGACTCTGTAATCCGTAGGATTCAGTTAAGGTGCAATAGTTAGGTTCTCAGAAGGCTGGTATTACGTACACATTCATTTAAAAAAATGGATAAAAATTTATAAAGTACCTGCGTTTTCGTTATTTATAATAACAATAAAATAAATATTATAATTAGATGTTAAGATCGATGTAATTTTCAGGGTGGGCAGTATATATTGGAAATAGTTGATTATTACGGAGGAACATTCATGAGACTGTTTGCCGCTATAACTGAGACCATTGGTGTTGCCTGGATCTATGGTAAGTTGAAAAGCTAAACGGCACTTCTTTATATACCTACAGTGTAACACGACCAAATAAACTAAATAAAAATTAATAAGGCCAATAAGCTGTTTGTTAATCCTTTCATTCTTTAATTAACTTTTAACATCAATGTGATATTGACATTTATGATGGCAAAACACTAAAATATCTTTTTTCATAGTATGATCAATTGAATTAAAATTGAAATGATAACAATTGAACCAGGTTCTATGACACAAACAAATTTGAAGGCGTTGTAGTCCTAGTGTAGCAAAAGAGCATGCAGCCCACCTGATGGTACGTGGCCACTGCCGCCCATGGACATCTATAATCAACCCCAGATAAAATTACAGTCCTACCTGAGCTCGGCCACAGATGTTTGCTACCCTGCAGATGGATAAGTAGGTATGTCTCCCTTACCGTACTCTTTAGAACAAAACACAACAGCGCTTAAAACTGCTGTTATAAAGGAGAAATTGGTATGGCGGTGGTGCCGCCGGAGTCGAACTACGAAGGGTTCTCCCGCTTTTAACTGATTATATTGTGGTCGCTTTACACCCTGTATATTTAAGCTCAGCAATGAGGCAAATGGGTTATCTGATGGAACGTAGCCACCGTCGCCTTAGAACATTTCCACCTCTAGGCGAGTCACTAATGCATGGCTCGCCTTGAAGAAAAGCTCTTTTTTTAAGAGCCCAAGGTCATAAAACTTTTGGAATACCATAGAGGACAGCCATTGGGCTAGTTGATGTGACAACGATCACATCCTTCGGCGAGTAGTGCGATGAACAAAAGATTATTTAGGCATAAAAGTATATAGGGCAAAGGGCAGAACCCATATATGTAGGCCAACTAGTAGCCAAAGGCAACTGAAAGTACATCAAGTACCTATATAGATGTGAAAAGTCAAATATCGGCCTCAGTAGCGGCCCTTGAGAGAGACCTATGTATGATGTTAGTTCACTCACTGGGGCCTGTAGAGACAAATAAACTTAGGTATATCTAAACAAACGAAAATAACTCTAAAATGTACCTTACCAGTTAATTTTAATTTTACCCGGATGATAAAAACTTACTAGTTTCTTGGTATATTTCAGGATTGGAGAACCTTTGCTTGGATTTGGAGTACATGTTGGGAAGAAAAACTTCGCCTTACTGGCGCATCTGCTGGGGGATCATTACTCCTGTTATTATGATTGCAGTTTTCATCTACGCGTTGGTGACCACAGACAGAATATTATTCGGAGGCACATATGAATATCCAGAGGAAGCATATAGTGAGTTGTTACCTATTGCTTTTAATAATATAAAACATCATTTATTTATTTTACTATATAGTCCATTTAATATAACTAGTGGACCCGCCGCAATTTGATCATTCGAATGCCGGTAAAAATTCGACCATAAAATGAAAACTAAACTTGATCCACCTATAAGTTTTATCTATATGTATTCTTCATCTGTGCATTAGGCAAACATTAATTATAAGGAAAATGAAGTTTAATTTGCTAAGCTTTTTGACATAGACATCCGTCATAGTTGACCATGTATTTTACATTATCAGTAACGTCGTCAGTAATGTAAAAATGTTTAATGTTTTATTTTTTTATTTAATATATTTGTAACAGTTATTATACAGAAATATTAAACCTTTTCGCTCCTTCTTTTCATGGACCTATGCCTAATCTCACACTATTTTTCGAATGCATGCAGCATTCGAAAAATGGTACCGATAATTTTCGCTCCATGTATTAATATATAGATTACCTAACTAGTACCTAGTAGGTATTAGCGATGTAACGAACGTAGATTTTTTCACATTCGCAAATACGAATGCGAGTATTTGTCTCATATTCGCGAGTGCGAATACCTTCCAATTAAATGCGCATAAAAAAATGTGACATTTCGTGTCTGCTACCTTTAGGTCGGAACACTCGGAACAGGTTAAAATAGCCAAATTAGTAGTAACAAGACTTATAATTAAGTATTTTGATTTTGGCTTTTTTACAAAGGATATTTAGAATTCGATTTTTCATTATAAGGAAGGTTTAATTATGTTGTTATTAAAGTTCGGTACCCAAAGGGTAAACGGAAGCCTATTACTAAGCCTCCGTTGTCTGTCCACGTGTCTGTCTATCCGTTTGCCAAATGGAAATACGGAAAATAAAAAATGTTTTTGACAAAAGAGTTCCCTATATAAGAAACCGATATTTTGAGGTTTATTTTAAACCTCTATTTTAACCTATAATTAATGTTTTGCCAATGCACAGTCAAATAATGCATATTAAAGTTTATTTTATTGGGGCATATTAAGTTTAGTTTTTATTTGGGTTTTATTATGGTCAGATTTCGAACATAATAATTCGAACAAATAATAATTAAGCCGTCAACGCCGTACTAAGTATGACTACTTAGTACTTGAAACGCAACCTCTCGATCGAGGGGTCTAGGTACTAATCCTAGACCCTCTGATTTTGCAAAGTTGTGTGTTTAAATAATGATCACTTACGTAACTGGTGAAGAAAAAACCGCATCGGACTCAAATAGGATTCTTATTTAGTCAGAGGGCGATAAAAGGTGTTAACGAGCGGCAGTGGCCATCAGGTTTACCATCACAGTGGACTGCACGTTCATTTACTACCTACTTCCATCCTATAAAATATATGGATTAAAGGACAATAAAAATATTTCATCTTTCTGTTTACAATCGATCTCATCGCATACCTACTTTATTAGCAACTGGCTAAACCAGGACAGATTATGCTGTGCTTCAGTAATAATCTCAAGTTCGTATCGAAGTTATGGACTTTTGGTATATGAGTTTAATCTTTTTATGCTAATATTGAGCATTGTGCCCAGAGATATATTATAGTTTGGTCAAATAGCTACTCAACAATAAAATCACCATTAAATTATCTTTTCAGTTGCTGGAAGTTGTCTTCAATACTTTGGAATGGCTTTGGTGCCATTATTTATGATAATAGCACTATGGAAATATAGATCGAACAATATTATTACAGTAAGTGTAAATCTTCTCATAGCCGGGACATTATGAAGTTTAATTAAGTTTGATTTTTCGGAGAAAAATAAATATAATAAAAGTTATGGAAATTATGAAGTTAATAAATAAACTGTAACTTAGAGATTTACAAAATTATTGTTACCTACTATTTATGTACAGGCCTTAATAGGTAATGTAATGATCTAATTATATACGAATATTTTGATGTAACAAAAAACCTACGTACAGATTGCCAAATGCAAATGATATTTGTGCCTATTGTGATTCAATATAATCCCTTGTTTCTTATTAAACTGAATTTTAAATATCTATGGCGATGTTAATATACATTATTTACATCGCTATAAGTATTAGGCACTTTTAAGCAACATAAGTTAATATCTATTTTATCCTCTTTACAGACTGTGAAGAATGCATTTGGGAAAAAGCCAACGTATGGCCCTACAGATCCCGATATAAAGAGAGGATGGCATGAATTTAGACGGCAAGTCAAGCTCGAGCGCGCGCTGCAACGCAGAAATTGGTTCCATCACATCCTACTCAGCCTTTATGGCGGATACAGGCGTGGAAAATAATAAGAGTTTACAAAAAATACTTAATTATTATCATCTGGACTGGCAAATATAACGACAATAATATATAAAATCAAATATTTGATATTCTATAGTACCATCATTATTAACAAATTGATTCAATTTAAATGTATGTGTACAAGAAATATAGTGAAATCCTGTCCTACGAATGTTATGTTGCCATGAACTAAATATAATGTTCTAAAAACTTGAATAGTGTCATACTGGCACAGAGATCTCTAACATCTTATTAAACTCTCGACCGATACTGCCAAAATTTGGTATTCATTTTAAAATGACCCTGTTTAGTTCAAAACCTTAAGTCACAATTCGTTACAATAGGAAAGAGTAAAGAATGCTAAAATTATTGGATGTGTGAAAGTATAACTGTACTATACATAATATTGCATTCTCATGTATCTCAATATTTTGAAATAATTTATTTAATTAAATGTATGTTAATATAATAAGTAAACAAAACCAAATCTTGTGACAGAAAAAAAATATATTGAAGTAGGTATGTATTTTAAGAATGAAAGTCCATTTTATATGGGAGTGGGTGGATTTCAATCTTCTTACTTGTATAAACTGTATGAATCCGTTGTTATTTATTATAGAAGATTATATTATGTATTGTATTATAAAAATAACTCGTTTACGGGTTAGCACGAGAATACTAATTTTATAAATAAAAGGTTTCACTCATTTTAAAGAGCACTTATAAACCGTTTTGCAAAAATCGGGCGGTATTGATTTTTTTGCATACCTAATTGGAAATAATTTACTTCTAAACAATTTTAAATAGCATTAAATAAATCTATGGTTATGTGAAAAAGTAAATCTTTATACACCGCACTGTTTAAATAAATTAAAACACAAATTCCAGGGATAAGTTTTAATTAGAAACTTTCTCTTTATTTATAACAAAGAAATTCTAGTCATATAACCTAATCCAATCATGCCTATTAATATTATCCATAGCGAAGCTCATTTGTCTAAGGTGCCCGTTTTTTGCAAAGCAATGTATAAAAGCCGTAACCACTTTAATTTACTTAGAAATCGTTATATAAAGAAACCTATATAAAATGGACGTGCCATTTTGCGGTCTACTTACGAAACCAATTCCGATCGATCAGGATTGTAATTATTGCAACACGAGCGCCAATCGATATTGTGTGGTTTTTAGGTAAATTAATTGAAATTTATTAAACGAAGTCATGTAAACTCGTTATTTCAAAGTTCAATACTACATTTGATCAACTTACACTATCTTAATTTAACGAAATTGTATTGTAACAACGCCGTTAATAGTCAATATAAACGTAATTTATAATTTAGTTTAATATACGAAATTACATCACTTTTGACGGATGGGATTGAAATTGGATTGGAATCGACATTGATTACGTTAATAGACCTGCATGTCAAATAGAGTTTAAGATAACGAATTATCATGTTTAATTTTAGTATCCAATAAAATAATTTTAAAATAATCCATGTTGTTTTTCTTATAATCATATTTACAAATTTAACATTGAAATAAAAAGCTGATGAGTATATTTTTAAAATTCCTTTATTAATTTAGACAAAAACGACATTAATTGCCCTTCCCTATAGTCAGGTAAAAGTTACACAGATACCTAATATATTATTAAACTTATAATAGTAGTAAAATTTTTAAATGTAATATTCTTTGAAAGAAAAGAAGTTACTTATGTTTTGACTTTTTCTTCTTCTTACTAGATTTCTTCTTATGTTTACGCTTTTTCTTTTTCTTTTTATGATCATCAGAGCTAGATCCAGAGTCGCTGTCACTGTCACTGACAGCACGCTTCTTCTTCTTTCTAGCACGTTTCTTCTTTCTCTTCTTCTTGCGTGCATCTGATGAGGAGGATGATGACGAATATTCCGTGTCACTTGACGATTCACTGTCCGTTTCCGGTTTCTTTTTCACATTAGTCAGATCTAATTTTATAGTTTCATTATCAAGTTTAAGCTTTTTTGGGTCCATTGGACCATGCGGCGATCCGGAGCGATCACGTTTTTTATTAACATCCTCCTTCGGTTCATTATCAGATTCGACGGTTTCGTCATAATCAGGCTCAAAATTGGCCTCATCTAAAGTTGATTTCTTCCTTTCGCGTTCAGCGTTTCTATTTTGATCAGTTGTCTTATCGTGCCCACGAGGTCGAGTCTCCATTTTTTCCTCGCTATAATTTTTTTTGTCTTCTCTGGAATTTTTATCTGAATCTCGTTTTCTTTCAGTAGGATTAACGCCACGGTAATTTTCACTTATTTTGTACTCTTCAGTTAAAACGCGTCTATCTGACTTTTGTATTTCATTTCTACCACTAGCTTCTGCTTTTCTACCTCTGTCTCTTTCAACTGTCACTCTACGATACGGTATCTGCTCACGTTTAGGAGTTTTGGAGCGAGACTTGACACGTTCTACAGTACTTTGTACAACGCGGTGTTCTCTGGGCCTCCGAATGTCCTCTACTTTTCCGCCGAGTCTATCTTTGACAGAAAGACGAGGTGGTGGAGTTTTAGAATGTCTCCTTTTTCTTTCATTGACTTCTACAGATCTTTGCTCAGTGTCAGTCACAGGGACAGTTATTTGTATATTACTCATAGTATTTTTAGTTTGAGCCTCGTCGCCATATAATTTAACGCGGTCACTGCTGATTTTCTTTATTTCAATGGGGCGTAAAGAATTAATAGCTTTAGCAAATATAGCATTTTCAGCACGTTTTAATACCTCTGTCGTAACTTTACCTTCCTCTTCCTCTTCAGGAGAAGTAATCTCGCCAGGTTCTTTTGTCTTTTCTATATTTTCATCATCTACCTCCCACTTAGACAATTCCGGCAACGGTGCCAACATTTCTTTATGATTACTTACTTCAATATCAGCTTCCAAGTCATCAGTAGCCGCTTGAAGTTCAATGCCATCGAAAGGTTCTTCTTTTGAACTATCAGCGGGCTTAGAATCACTTACTTCACTTGTTTCTGACTTTATGTAGTTTTGTATTATTTCTTTATCAACTGCCTCAGCCGCCTCGTCACCATATAGATCACTAATTTTATTAACAACGTCAGTTTTAGAATCGTTTTCTTTATTTGCAATTTCTGGTTTCTCCTCAGATTTTATCATTACATTAGGATTTCCCGCATCTTCTATTTCTTCTTCTTTTTCGGTCTCCTCACAAATATTGTCTTTCTTGACATCCTTAGTCGTCTCCAGATTTTCATTGTCGTTATCTTTCTTGACAGGTTCTTTATCTTTCTTCTCCTTCTTCTCTCTTTTCTTCTTTTTATCCATGTCTTTTTCCTTCTCTTTTTCTCTCTTTTTCTTCTTTCTATCTTTAAGTTTTTTATCCTTTTCTTTATGTTCTCTACTGCGATCTGAAGATTTTTCACGTGTTTTATCTTCCTTCTTGTCTCTTCTTGAATCGCGTTCACGATCTCTTGATCTACCTCTAGATTCACTGCGTTTCTTTTCTCGCACATCTCGAGTACGTTTAGGAGACATGCGAACCTTTTTATCTGGTGTCGTTTTGTCATGAATCCTTTCCTTTTCATAATCACGACCTCTTTCATATTCACGTGGACGTTCGTCACGCATTTCACGATTTTTCTCATGGCCAGATCTTTCCCGGGGTTTATCTACACGTTCAGGTGGGTTTTCATTCAAACGTTCACGTTCACGTCCATCTCTCTCCCTGTGCCTCTCATGTTCAACATTTGGATTTCTTCGCGACCCACCTTTGCTACGTACACTACTTCTGTATCCTGAACGAGAATTATCCCTACCTGAACCATTTTCATCTCTATATGCTTCTCTATAATTAGGATCATGATAGGGTACAGATTGTGGATCACGAGGATCAGTGCTAGGAGCCCTAAATGGAACAGCAGTGTCGCGGAAATGATGAGGAGCGTTATCACGGAAACTACCTTCCCTGTATGGCATATTTCTGTACGAATTATCACGGAATGGTGGCGGTCCGCCACGGAAGTTTGGATCTCTATACGGTGGTGGTTGTGGTCCTTGATCTCGATAAGGAGGCCCGTCTCTATATGACACTGGACCATGATCTCGGAATGAGGGTCCAGGCCTAAAATTATCACGGAAACGTTGTGGATGATCACCGACATGAACTGGTATTTCATTTTGAAGAGGAGGAATTGGCATATCCCTATATCCCGCTGGCCCTTCAACGTATGGAGGCGGTCTGTAATTATCTCTATAGTTAGGTGGCGGTAGTCTCTCACGTTCAATTGGTCCCGGGAGACCAAAAGGCTGTTTGTCAAATGGTGACGGCTCAAAACCTGGAACAGGAGGTTCAACTCCCGGAGGAATATCATCAAACGGCGGACCTTCGTATCGACCTCGGTAGCCTGGAGGCGGTTCATTGGGTAGGGGCATATTAACCAACGAGGGTAGGGGTTTCGGTCCCATTGGTGGGTAAACATTTGGTGGCGCACCATTTCGAGGACCATACCTGAAAGCAGAGATATTAAAAAATGAGTTCAATATACATTAAGCTTAAGTGCTTTACTTTGAAGAAACACATTTTGTTTTTTTTTTTTAATTATAAAGCACTTAAGCTGCGTTATTGCCTAACGAATCGAACCTGGACATTTTGGTGTATGATTACTTTTGCTTTATTTTTATGATAAAGCTCTCATTACTTTATTAAAATAAGTTAAAACAAATTAGTACTCCAGAATGTTTTATGCAAAATATTCGAAATATTCATTCAATACTCAATTGAATATATTAGACTGCAACATTCTACGGAGCAGCAACGCAGCGCATCACTAACATAATATGACATCTTAGAATTATACATAAACATACAAAATTCGCGTTTCACGAATAATGTACTACTCATAATTTCTTTGTTTTGAAAAAAACTACTTGCGCACTATTCCTGTTTTAATATATGTTTCCCTAATAGGAAATGACATTCTTTACATTTCAATGATATCATAATTAATATTAGCGAAGTATAAACCAACGATTGTTTGATGCTTGAGCAAAAAGTTTTTAAGTGGGCGACTTTTCCTTCACACATATATTTCTTTGCACTTTATGTATACATTTTTTGATCCTAATATGAGTATAATGACCAAGCAAAGCCAGAAAAACTATGTCCGATGTACCATAGTAAAGCAAGGCAGCAAAACCTTATTTGGCAGAGACTGAACGTGCATAAACAGTGCCGAGAACCGCTTGTAGCGCTCATGTAGGACAAACTCGCTGGCTAGGAACATAATACACAGAAAATGAAAAAACCATTACACAACTTCTTCCATTGTACTGGTGACGGTGAAAGCTAATATCACCGGTAGAATTAAAATTGCATTAATTTAATTGGGTGCATTGTATTATTTAAGTTTCGCTTAAAAGCCATAACTCATCAGCCACTTTCAATCCCATAGCAGGGAAAGAAATACACAAATATCTTAACACAATTGAGACATACACCGTTGTTTGTTATATTTAGGCAATTATGGACGAAAATAATATAGTTTCTGGGAAAAATATAAAGTTCATCAATACCAGAAATAGGCACTAAGGTTTCTCTTGCATCATCTCTATTATTTTTGTCTGAGATTGTATTCATTTGATTCATGCCCATTACATTAAAAATTATTACTTTAAGGATTTAGGGCTATACGGCTCCAATTGATATTTAAAAAAAATAAGGCAAATATAAAATCAATAATATATTACCTTTTAGACTTCCAGCAGAGAAACAAATATTTTCAACACGATTTTATATACAAATAATACCAGTTCAGTGAATACGAAGTTATGTCATAATGT
>DWNY01002288.1:0-11277 GCA_018250635.1 Telegonus apastus | reverse complement strand
CTTAATTTTATAAAATCTACTATTATTGCAGACTACTCCAAGGGTGTAGTCAGCAATAGTTGTTTTTTAAATGTGCCGGGTGGGGTATTTAATAAGTCAACATTTTTAAAGAAACGATTATAAATTCTAGTAGAATTCTAATCTTAGCTCAGTTTGGACTCAGGTGACCATGGCTACTGGCCATTTAACATCAGATGAACTGCATGTCAATGAAAAAAATCTTTAAAGGCATGTTACGAGTAGCGCCACTACGTTTCAGAATTGTTCGCAATAGGATTTATTTGTGGTTTTAAAAGCCTACAAAAGTCATATATTTTATCAGAAACATTTTTAGGTTTTCCTATTGTGCTCGATTTTTAGAATTTGACTCGGATATATGTGTACTCGTACACCGAACCAATTTCACTAGATAGCTAGGTACTGTATTTAAAAATCTATACAAATAAATAGAATTGAAGTGTCTGTTTGTAATAACAAAATAATAACTTTTTCCTAAATTCATATGAAAATATATACGGTACCTATAACAAAAATATAATTAAAAAAAATTGTCTGTCTGTCTTTTTGGGTGAAGCAATCTTTTGATTGGCTGGACCGATTGTGACGGGACTTTCACTAGAAGATATCTGAAGGTGAAAGGCGTAATTTAGGCCACTTTAATTTTCGAAAAAGCACTAGCGCGCGCTCCATGCGCTTGCAGTCGGTCGTCGGGGCCTTTTTACTTCTTTACAGCGGGTAAAACCGTGGGGATCAGCTTGTATAGATATCTATTTATATATTGCAAACAAAACCAAGCTTTTGGTATTATTAACAGATCTCTACTACCCATGGAAAAAACACAATACTATATGAATTATGTCATTACAAAGTACGTTGCTGTAACCACACCCTTCAAACCAGAACACATCAGCGCCTGTGCTATTAGAGTAACATAGAAGTTACTAAGCTAATTTTCGATGCTAATTTCAGGGGATTTACGCATAAATATACTACATTACTCATATACATCTTATTACGAGAACATGTTTTTTATGACAATGAAGTAGCAAACGAGCATGCAGTATACCTGATGGTAAGTAACCACTGCCGCTCATGGACATCTGTAACAGACTTCATTTAGAACGGTGTGGTAAGGGGTTATCTGAAATTGGTGGTAAGGGAGACATAGTAATTCGAGGCATTCCAACTTAGTCCTCAGGGGTAGCAACGCATCTGTGGTCTAACTTTGATCTTACCTAAGGTTGATTACAGATGTCCATGGACGGCAATGGCTACTTATCATGAGGTGGACTACATGTTCGTTTGCTACTTGTAAACTATAAGAAAACTCAGTTACAGAAGCGTTGCTTGTCCTAAGAGTAGGGATGGTCGCCTCATTGTAAGTGAACCGGCAACCACACCCTTCCAATGAAACAACAACTGCTTCACGATAGAAGTCATTGTGACGGTGGTACCTCCCCAGTCGAACCATACTCGTTATACAATGCAATCCTAGCTATGTATTGTAAATACGTGAGTGAGTTTGTTTTCTTGTGACGCCCTCACCCCTTAACTATGAATCAAATTATTATGAAACCAACCACCAACAATGAACCAATTATTATGAAATTTTACATACATATTGCCAAGGATCCCGATGAGAACAGAATATATTTTGTCCCGAAAAATAGTAGTCCCGACGGATAGAAAAATAACTTTTATAACTACATATTGACGCGGGTAAAAACAATTAATATTTTCAGAAAGTATGTAAGTATAGGTATAATAATTAAGTTAAAAATTAAACATGCGTGCGCAAGAATTTTCGCCGACAAACCCGCACCCAAATGACCATAAATAATAAGTATTATCTAAAAAGCATTAAGTCAGTAGCCAGCCCAGCTTAGACGAATTTTATAACGTAGAGATTAGATTAAGACTTTATTTTATTTTTATTCAAACGTATTGGTTATTACAGTGTGATATTTACAATAACTTTAATGCATAATAATTTTAATGCATTTAATTATATAGATTCTACTTTCGTATATAAATATTGGGTACGCTAATATAATTAACTATTTTCTTAATTTCTCGAAGAAATTTACCTACTAAAAGAAGTCACGTTAACTTGTTAATTAATAGTTTAATATGAAATTAGATCGACATCACATTTGACTGTTTGGATAGTGTCACTCCAATTCCAATCGGTCGGAATTGGTTTCGTGTGTAGCACTGTAGCTCTTACAAGAGGAGTTCTAACAAAAGTCGATTACAGATGCGTTACTGCTTCCGAGGACTAAGCTTCGTTGCATTGAATCCGGCAACATCCATGCCCTTAAACCGAATCGCAAGAATTAATTTATGCTTTAAATAAGGGTACCTTCCTTTACACCTTACCGTGGAAACCCACTAATTAAGGTGGTGGACCTTTAAATATGAATGATTATCTTTTTTAAATATAAAAGTTCGTGATAAATTATCTCATTATGATTATACGCAAAATTATCGTTCTTTGAATAGCTTTCTATACAATGCCATCGTAATAGCTATTACAGTTACCTGCGTAGTTGATAGTCACAATATCTTAGAGATCAAATATAGTTATTTGATCAGTTAGATATTGGGCTTTAAGATAGGTCATCCTAAATCAATACTGGTCACAGAGGGTTGGCTTAAGCAAATCCCTAGAGATTAATTTGTTTCTGTTACTTCTATCGCCACCCCCGTTTCTGCTGTGTTCTGGCTTGAAGGGTAGCTGGTATTGCAGATATATCCGAACTGTTTCAGCGTAATTTCCCAGGGTAGCAACGCGTTTGTGGCCAAATTGAATTAAGACTTATGTTTATCATTATTTATATTAGTAATGTTTATCATTAATATACTGAAGAAAATTTATAAATTTGGTTAACGCATGCTAAAATCTTATACAATTTCACTACAAAAAGTTCCATTTTATAATATTGTACAGAACCTAAAATATACGTGTAAATTTTTAAAATATTAAAAAGTGTTCTTTAAAAATCACATTCTATGTGCAAAGTAGTAGTGTTTCCGGTCTAAAAGGTTCAAAAAGAGGCGTTAGTAATCTGCACGCGGCTTTCCATTCGGCCTTAATATTTCAGTGCACACCTCATTTTTCAGTACACAACTTCGCTTTTAAAAGTCAAACCAGTTTTTGTATTTTTTGTGCGTTTCTTTTGTTTTTATTTAACTGATGTTCAAGCGCGCAGCACACCTGGTGGTAAATGGCCATTGCCGCCCATGGACATCTGTAATCAACTCCCGACATGTTAGACTCTTAATTGAATAGGGCGATAGATGCGTCGCTGCTTTTGGAACGCCTTGAGCGCTTTTACATACTACAGCCTTTAACCAGAAGACAGCAGCGCTTAAAATGTATATTATAAGGTCCTCGAGAAAAAAAAAACGACCTACCTACTATTTTTTACCTCCTTAATTTAGACAACTTTATTTTCCTATTGACTCATACACCTACCTATACATTAAACATTTTATATAACACCTTAATTCATTGATTTTAGATATGTGTATGAAAGCGCTATCCACACAAAGTAACATATATATATCTTCCTACCTACGTACCTACTTACACAGTTTAAATAATTTAGAGGAGTTGAAGTGCTTAAATACTCTCGTACGTAGTTGTTATAAACTTTCCGATGGAATTTAGTTCGGATGAGTATGAATTTCTTAAGCTTTAGCAAGATTAATTAGTTCCTACATTACATACCTTCTTCTCATCAACAAGTAGTAAATTTGTAATTAATATTATGTTCATCGTAGGATTATGATTAATTATTTTCCAAAATTCATATCAGTGTGATTAAAAAATAATTACGTTGTTTTACATTGTTTTCAGGAAAAATTATATCACTTATTGTACACATTTGTTAAAAATACAATGACTGCAATTGATATACGCCTTAATTAGGATTAATTTATAAAATAGTACCGACAATTTACCAATTATTGTTATTTAACATCAAAATGTAACCAGTAATTAATGTAATTTAAATGCTAATTATATACTTGTAATTTAATTCATTATAAAATTAAAATAATACTTACCCTCGCCTAGTCTTGAAGAAATTAACTGCTGGATTAATAACAGAACACAATAGTTTTTTTTTTACATTTACACCATTTTTACGGTCACAATAAAACGATTTAATGACTTATTATTAAACAAAACACCACATTAAATAAACACATAAACACAAAAAAATAATCACTCAAAAAGTTTACAACTGTTTATTAAAAAGTATTTAGAATTAAAAACGAAACTTAGTATTAAAAAAGTTTCAAACTTTTGCCGCACATGGCTGACAAATTTTAAACGCACTTAACTTTTAAGAAAAATAATCTCTCGAAATTCCCATCACAGATTAATAAATCTTTACAGATAGCGAATATTTTATATAATAAACTTATTTTCAGCGAAATGTCTGCCGGCGCGCTCGGGTCGGGCGGTGTTGGTGAGGGCAGAGTCGTAGCGACACTGTTCGTCGAGTTCAGTCGACACTCTGATCGCGAATTGAGTTGGGATCGCAGTACGCGCAATGTCTAATGTTAAAGTTATTTTAATGTAGTGTAATTAATAAAATAATGCTATTAAGGTATAAAAGAAACTTTTTGTCAAAACTTGTATATTAGTTGAACATTTAACTAACTCTTTATATTAGAAAATCGATTTTTCAAACTCAGTAGGTATTTTTATTTTCCTTTTTATTTCCCACTAATAGCTTTTATTTACATGACACTTCATTTAGGTTACAGTATATTTGCATGGAATAACATTTTAATCAATAGGTATCTCTTACAATTAGAAATAACATTAGGTTAATTTACTCAACATAAATTAAATATGTCTTTACATGTGTGTGATCGTATCCTTGTATTTAATTATTTGCACGTGCCTAATACTAATTTAATTTATGTTAAGAACAAACATTTCTACATGCGAGTCCATGGTTAAGAAGTATTTTTCGCGCAATTATATAAGTAAACGTTTGTAAGTAAACGGGATTTGAAAAAGTATTTGTTGTTGTTACATTTGTTCCTTATAGGCGATCTTACTACCTTATTGATTAGGGATTTTTTTGAATACTGTGTACTGTACTTTGAAGCCTCTAATTTAGATTGAATATTTGAATTACTTACCTAACAGTAAAAATGTATGTACATTTATTTTTATAATAAATGCATAGGTAACGACCAAACAGCTTACCTGAGGATTCCTGGCCACTGCCGCCCTTGGCCATCTATAGTAATCTGGGAATCTGGGATTATTACACTCATTAAGAAGTGAATCGTCTCGGATAAGAACTGCATCTATTTCCCTTACTAGCTTTGAACACTACTGTTATCTATTAAGAGGCATAAAAGTATGGGCGGTGGTGCCACCGGAGTCAAACCACAAAGGTTTACCATCTTTAGATAATTACCGCAGCTTAATTCAAACTAAATTGTTTGCAGATATTTTTAAGCCTATACTTACTCATACCTAACATTCAGTGTACTAAGCTCAGCGAGTATGTACGTATGAAATGCGTTCCCAGCTGTGGGACTTACAATACTCAACTTCATATGTTCGTAAACTAAATTTATACAAGTAAGTAACAAAAGAAAAATAAAAGTGAACAATGAAATCAAATGAAAATAATGTCAGAATTGTGTATTGTGAATTGTGTATAAAGCCACTTTCTCAATGCTACAAAGAAATAACTCAAAATAAGTTATTTGAGGATATCGGTAGGTACATAATATTATTTCAGATTTTCAAATTTCTTTGCTCGGCTCTTGTGATCAGTACGCAACCATAAGTAGATACGTGAAAGTATTTTTATTTAAACTAAAACCAATTGATCTTCAGAACCCCGGTCACGTTCTGCTAAGCCAGTAGTTTGTGCAAAAAGTCCCAGGCACAAAATGGAGCCTTAAAAGTTTTTGTTTGCTAAAAGCAATATTGATGCTTCTTTTCAATACTTTTACAACTAAGTAACGTAAAGTGAAATAGAACGTCTGTCTGTGTTGTTCAATTTTACGTGCTTTTGACCATTGTATTACTAGATTAACGAATTCATTGTTGGTCTTAATTAATGTCGGACTAAATTAGCTCGAAAACAACTGAACTGGGTAATTTAGTTCCTAAATGTGACACCAAATTGAAATGCATTCTATAATTTATACAATTGAAGTACTCATAGATGACATTGACTCCATGTCCCTCTAGTTCCGGGACACAAATAGGGCTACAGTATCCCCTGGTTGTCTTAAGAGGTGAATAAAAGGGGGCTTCCGGGGTTATGGGCGACAAGACACGAACCATCTGGTCAGAGACCCCGGGAAGGACGGCGCTATGTGTGGACGCATACAGTCGTAAACACCGAATGAGGGGATGAGCTGAATTGCTTATCTGGTTCAAGTACGATGGGGAAATGCACTAAGAGAGTTCCGATTGCGTTCCTCCGGAAATCCCGAAGTCCTTTGCAGCTTTGAAGACGGCTACCAGAGGAGTTTTAGTGGGTATGAATACCACATAAGCCGGCGTCGCCGCGTCGCTACCATGGCAACGGGTACGTTTGAAAGGTTTTTCCCCTAAAAAAAAAAGGTGACATTGTATCCAATTACTCTTATGTATATTTTTCTTGGATTGAGTTTTTATTATGATATAATTGATTTTTCCAAAGTGGCCCTTACGATTTTAGAGATCTTCAAACGATTTTGAGGATTTTGAGGAAATTGATCTGCGCAACTGTCGTCTCGGTGATAATCGGTTTTCACATGAAAGAGATTCATTTATATAATATAATCTCATCTGTTAATGAGTAAAAAGCGGGTATTTAATTTAATGTAGCTAAAACATGCGCATAATTATACATTGTACTAAATGTAAAGTATACCTTTTTAATCTGAAAAACATTTTGTCTTAAATTCGAAGAACCTTTACTTAGCACCTTCTAAGTCGAACCCTACTGTACAAAGAAACTAAAAATCGAGCAGATGAAGTCGCGGGCATTGCTTGTAAAACATAAAATTGGGTTAAGAATATGTATGCACTTATAGAATTTCTAGGAGCCCAAACTTTACCTTGTACCCGTGAGGAAATTTCGTTACAATAGTTTCACATTTTGGAAATAAAATTTCTATTGTCACAAAACAGTAGGTACGAAGGTAAACCCGTATATCGCGGGTCTTACGGACGTATAAAATTGTATTACATTGAAACATTCCTGTGTTGACATGTGTCGCTTTTAATTTCCGTACGATGGTTAAAAGATAATGTGGAAGGACATTGATGTCCCTACAGGTCACAGGTCTCCCCTAATGGGAATTTTTACTGAGTCACCGCGCCGGTTTTACATTACATTTTAATTTAAATCTTTCATAAATACATTCATTTTACTTTTGGGTCACTATGGAAATTTCGCTTAGCTTATAGCCAGTGCATGTCATATAGTAGCATCAAAGGCCACTTTACTGCGGGTAGATGCTGTAATATAACAGCGACTACGTCTAATATATAATGTAAGCGCTGCAGTCTGTGTGAAGTATGGAACTTGAATACCGAAATAAAGCGTAATGACCGTTCATCTCGGAACGTTATTACAGACAGAATAATGCTGTAAGGCAACTTGAATATTAAGGACGAGTAACATATATTACAAACAAACTTGAAAAGACGTCATAGCGCTTAGGGTATAACATACGCACGACACATTCAATTGACGAGTTGCGATTTTATGTCGCGTATTACGTCTTTTCGTAGTAGTGCGATGTATATCGTTGGATATCCTGAAAAGCACTCTTGTAAAACATATGAATTTGGTATAACTAGTATGGTTTGACCAAAAGGTACCACTGTCACGCCTATTTCTAATTTGAAGAACTTCTTGCGTTTCGTTGATAGGGCATAGATGTGGATTGACGTAGATATCATGATATGAGGGGAATATCTTGGCCCTTAAGACTGGCAACAAATCATTAATCACCTTCAAGTCCATGAAGATATGAGGTAGATATTAAATCTTAAGAATGAAGACGTATCTGTGATCGATTTCAGGTAGAAGTTCTGTTCTAAATAGAGGATGTTTATTTAATATTTTAGAAAAATCTTAAAAATAAGTGTAACAAAGGGTAAACTTAATGTCTAATGACATTGTCTGCCTACCAAACTTAGGATTTGGTGGTTTGGTGATCATGTGTGGTAGGCATATTATATTATACATTCAAAAAAAATCTTATTGACAAAACTGAACTCTTTGGTATGACTACGTAAGTCTGATCCATTTCTACTTATAACTTTTTTCTTATAATAGGGTAGTACCAAAATGAGCATGCATGTCTGATGTGTAGTGGGAACTGCCACCCATAAACATCTATTATATTTGATCAGAATCTTACTGTAAGTTGGCCACTATACGTTGCTACCCCTAAGGATTAAGTTCAAACGCTCGTATAAGTATGTCTCCACATCCTTTAGACCAGAACTCAGCAGCGCCCAACAATATTATTAGGCAGAAATAGATGTGGCGGTGCCGCCGGAGTCAATCCTCAAAGGGGTTCTATCATCTTTGATACTTCGAGATAATTGTCAACCCATTAAAAGAGATGTGGCAATTTTTCGAACTCGTCAAGAGATTCTCATCAAGTTAATTATAATAAGCCCTTCTGTTCCCGGTCGAGCTGATCTCCGCAACTTCACTGATGGCTTAGGTAGTCCAGCTCGCTTCCACGCTTCGCCCCACCCTCACATCCCGACACACACCGCACTGACTAAGCGCGAATTGGTAGTCTTCACAAACCCTTGAGTTCATTTAATTTTGTGTGTGAATATTAATGTACATACATTTAAGGGCACAGTTACATACAAATTCCGGCCATGTCCTTTAAAAACCTCATTATCATATCAATCTGTTAGATTATACACAAAGTAAAATATTATCTTACAAATGAGAGTAATAATTAATTAAGTTACAAATCAGTAACTTCGACAGTTACCATCAGCCTTCCTTGCGGTTCCCATGGTGTCAACTCCGAGTGGGGAGTGATAGCGTATCTCCGATCTACCCTGGGCCTCACACGACCAGTTTTTGAAAGTTCCGAACGTTTATCTCTTAGCCATTAAGAATGTGAACGACGTGTGACTAATTGGCGACTTGTCGCCGCGACCAATTAATAAATTATTTTACACGATGTACGGTAAACATAATTAATTCGGTAGCGTTTCATACATTCCCGCGTAATTAAAGGCGACCGAGAGCGATTGCCGAAATCGCGATCAATTTCTTTCAGTGACATTCGTGGTTGGTGCCGCGATCTCCGTGAGCTTTTGGGTATCATTTAAATAAATATAACATCGGAAGTATAATCGTTAGTCGCTGCAGGCTTTTTAGTTAATATTTGTATTGTTTACTCCATTAAACATTAATTGAGTAAAGAAAAACTAAACGTTTCAACGCTGTAGAACTCTTTGGAATATGGCTATTATAACTGTTCCAATTTAGTCCTCAGGTGTAACAATGTATTGTGACCAACCTGTAAGACTCTGATATCTTCAGATGGGCGGCAGTGCCCACTAAACCACAGATGGCATACATGCTAATTATAATGAAAATTAATGTACAATATATTAACATGTTATAACATTATTTATGTATAATATATTAACATGTTATAACATTTTTAATTATGATTTTTTTTAATTTAATTATAATGCATATTTAATAGAGGTGTAGTTTTACAATAATTTATTGGATAGTAATCAAATTTAAACAATAATGCTTATATGTTAATTCAGAATTGTTTTATGAATTTTACATATTTTAATATATAATATTTACAAACTTCTGAGAATTTAATAAAGAAGATTTAAGAAAAGAATTTTATAAAGTTGTGTGATAGAAAAACGCGAAATACAAAGTTTATTGATTACTTCTACTTAAGTATTTAAGTATTGCAATGTGAACCATAGAGTCTTACGTTAGTGATTTATGTTTAGAGAAAGCACGGTTTAAAGTAATACTTTAATAATAATTTTCAATTAAACACCACTCAATATTAACAGAGAAATTCGGGGCAGAGGCAACCGTAGGTGCAAAATCATAAAAATATTTTATAGGAACATGTAACATTTTTTCACACGGGAATCAGGAATTCTGTGGTTGTATATCGCAAGGTAAGCGAGAAGCTTTTGTAATAAGATTATCGTTTGTGTTGGTGTTTAATAAACCATAATGCACGTACCATAGGTCGTAGGAACATAAAGTAATGGCGGCCGTGTTTGGTGATAAATAGCCAAGAATAAAACAAATTTGTTCAAAAAAGACTCGTATATATATAAGATATATTATGTAGTATAAGACAGAAACAGGTGTGGCGGTGTTGCCGCCGGAATCGAACCAGAAAGGATTCTACCACCAAAGTAATATAGTATACATATATCTATTACACCAGAGTATTAGACCATAAAAGGTATTTAATAATGTCTTGAATATTTAAAGGAACGCGGGTGATAAGGACTGATTCTAGGAAGTTGTGTGGACCATTAAGAATGGGACGCGGGTCGCGGCCTGCCTACTCCTTTTCTACTTAATTTTAAACACAGTACTTAAGGTAAACTCGATTCCAGTGATATCACCATCGCATCAATTCCTGTCTTATGAAAGCTTTGCTGTAATCTGATTTCGAAGGATATTTGATAATAAAATTTAGACTTTAGACGCGTTCTAAATGAGCCGTCACGAGCAGCATAATATATTATATAAATATAATTATGTGATCGACATTAGATGTGATTTTTGTCCCATTTTCCGCTCGTTACAAATTTCATAGCACAGTAACGCGCACTAGACATACACGGGGAAAGCATGTTTGCTGGCTCAATTACGTAATAAAAAGTACGGAAAATAAAAAAAACTGCTTTTTTCTTTTTTCCACTTCTTAGCTAGGTTTTAAAGATGTTCTTAACATACGCTATTTTGTGATTACAATAAAAAACCTCTTTTATCGCGTACAGTGGAAGCGATACGTTAAACAAAGAATTCGATTTATAGGCCATGGTATAAACGCATTTAAAATTATGTTATTAAATAAAATAAGGTACTAAATTCCTTAAGTATGGGTATAATTGAATGAGTCATACTCAGAACTCTGGGGGCCTAGAGCATACTGTAGACATTGTTTTTTATGTTACTAAAGCAAACGAGCATGCAACCCACCTGATGGTAAGTGGCCACTGCCGCCCATGGACAACTATAATCAATCCCACATAAG
>DWNY01002287.1:0-11277 GCA_018250635.1 Telegonus apastus | reverse complement strand
TTGAAAATGTTTTCTTAATGACGCCATTTGGTTATATCCTTTGCACATAAAGTTCATATTAACACATAAAATGGTTTGTACGTCGGTGTGAATTTGCTAATAAAAGTGCTAAATATGAGCTACAGAATTGTAACGATAATATGGAAGATAAGTGTATCCTACAGTGGTAGGTATTATGTTTATTTATTTAAGCAGTGATAGCCTAATGGTTGAAACTCGGCCTCTCAATCGGCGACAAATCAAATCCCAGGCACGGACTTCAGACTTCTCTAAGTTATATGCGTATTAGAAATTAATTATCACTTGCTGTAACGGTGAAGGAAAACATCGTGAGGAAACCTGCACACTTGAGAGTTATTTAAAAAAATATAACAGAAAGTTCTTGAAGGTGTGTAAAGTCTACTAAGGCCTAAAAGCCCTTTCATTCTGAGAGGAGACCCGTGCCCAGCAGTGAGACAATAATGGGTTGACGACATTGTTCACTAGATGAGCCACGCGGTTTCACTCACTTTAAAAACCTGTAACATTTCTGTTTATATGTATGCCATACATATAAACATATAGCCGATTCTAATGTACCTTGATAGCAACTGGTATTAACACCGACAACGATTTATGGATTTTATTTTTTTACGCGGAACCCTATTTTTTATACGTTAAACTTTAAACTTTAATGCAACAACGATATTTTTGTTACAATTTGCCCTTAAAACCCTCTGAAACCTTACCAAACAACTTTTTGTGTTTTACCGAAATGTCCCTTCAAAGTCAGGTAAACCCTGAGGAGAATATAGTATAGCATATAAGTATCACGAGTTAGCATCAGCAAGGTCACAATGGAGCAATTCACCTTATGTTGCTTTCCGCTCCAAAAACCAACGGTTATGCAAGTTTTTGTTCAGCCACCGGTACGTTTCGACTCGCATGATAATAATACACATATTGTACCTATATTAATGGGTTTCATATTTTTGTTGGCTAAATAAATTAGGATGATAGATTGTGTGATGATCTGGACAAGTATTCAAAAGACATGTAGGTCCTGGCAGGACAGAGAGCAGTTTACGAAATAAGGGAGACCTTTTCCAATTGTAGAACAGTACAAGTAAAAATTAATGGGATTCGAAAGTTCTGTACTCTCTTTCAGTCTTTTTCAAATTATGGGCGCGTTAAAAAAAAATTATAAATTGCTGCAACGGTGAAGGATAACATCGCTTGAGAGTTATTTTAAAGTTCTCAAAGGTGTGTGAAGTTTACTGATTCGCACTGTTTAGCACGGTGGTGTATGACCGGATTTTTTTACTCTGAGAGGATACCAGTGCTTAGTAGAGCAATGGGTTGACGACGAAATAAATGAAATTGTCTATTCTAAAATTGGTGAAACTTTGCCGTCAACGCCAGATCTATTTGTGCATTACTGTGCTCCGGTTTCTTCTGGAGGGATAAATATCAGTTCATGAGGCATTCTAATGTAGATTTTGGAGGATAAATGCAACGTTAGTGAACCGACACCATAGAACACTTTGATATTATATATTTGCATAGGTATTTGTCACCTTAGGTTTTAATAAATAGTTAGCTTTAATTGAATTTAAATAGGTCAATGCGGATGTAGGTATACATAATGAAAATACATACAGGTACGCTTAAATTATAATAATATCAGGTATTAGTCTGCGGAAATCTATTAAGTCAGAATAAACTACCTAACGGGTACCTAGGAGACCTCCTTTATACTACTTCATTATACTTTTTTCGACGTAGGGCTTATGTCCCTGCCAATATATATTTTAATATAATAAATGTAGCATACGAACAGTCTATATGATGATTAATGGCAACAATCGACCATGGACATCTGTAATCAACCCCAATTAGAATTGGAGTCCTACCTATGGTCTTTCACAGATGCGGTGCTATGCCTGAGGACTAAGTTGGAACATTCCGTATAAATGTTTCTCTCACAACACCCTTCCAACCAAAATTCAGCAGCACTTAACACACTTGTTTTATGCCATAGGTGTATCGGTGGTACATGCGGTGTCGAAATTATGCTACCTTACACATCGAAAACAATAATATACCATCATACGTCATGGTATAAATGGTACAATTAATTGTCGAAAAAATGTATAGAACATTATTTCGACAATTAATTGTAGAATTCAATATGATTCAACTCATAAAATTCATATCATATTTTGACCCGAAAATTGTTGTCTCCGTGGTATTGCGGCGGCGGAGAGAAACCTAATGAAACGGGACCAGATAAACAAACTAAACGTAGGGTGTTTTGGGTTAATCTACTATTACTTTTCCTGGGTTGACATATAGGCAAAAAGAATATTAAGACATCATAACATATCGTAACTACATAATAACATGTTGAAAAAAACTGTCTAACTACATAATTCAAAACCGCTCTAGTTGTGTTTATATTGCGCCGGGAAGTATGTAAAAAATCCATATTTATCAACCACAAAGACCATTATTGTCACTTGTTAGAACAAAATTGGTCTCACGCGAGATAAGAGCGGCGTCTTTGGCGGCGCGGATCAAAGGGCGGGCACGCGTCGCGCCGCCACATTCGGAGAAAAAGAGGTCTGGGGTTCGAGTCCTGTGCTAATCAAGCACCGATATTTCTTGTTTTAAGTTCTCGGAATGTAATGGAAACTTCAAGTAATGTAGTTTATCTGTATGCAATATATTTGTTAAACTATCATTGCTTAACGAAATCATTTCGGTCTAAATTCAATACAATATCCAGAACAATATCCAGACACAAACGATCTGTTGGATGATAGTGTAACGCAACCTTGCTTTCGCGTGATTATTGTCTGATATATTAAAGATACGTATGGTATTTTATTTATACGTAATTTTAAAAGTAACATGTTGTTGAGTTTGTACCGAAATACATAATAATATAAACTAAACGCAACTGTTAAATAATATAAACGTAACTATTTAAAAGATAGTAGAACCCTTTGTGGCTGGACTCCAGAGGCACCACCGACACACCTATTTCTGCTTAATAACAGCAGTTTAGCGCTGCTGTATTCTGGTTTGAAGTTTGTGGTAAGGAAGACATATTTATCCGAGGCTTTACAAGTAGTTACGTCTCAAGGATAGCGACGCATCTGCAGTGGACTTAGGGTAAGCTTGATCCCAGGTATCCATGGGATGTAGCGGTCACTTATCAGGTGGGCTGCATGCTCGTTTGCTACGTCTATAATATAAGAAAGTAAGCAAGTTTAGCTTATTTTAGTAATTAAACTAGAAGCTTCAACAACAAGCTCCCGGGTTACTTAACTCTGCTGACGCCCGGCGGCCGAGCGCCATCATTAGGTATCTGGATGATCATTGACCATCGTTATCTCGCCTTCCCATCGACACGAGATCGATCTAGCTCTTGCTCTTATTGTTTAATAAGGCCCGCGTCTTACCAGCGAGGACGAGAGAAAGATAACTTATCTCGCTTATTTTTTATTTATTTTTTTCGCTTAATTTACATCTTTCACAACAAGATAATAACTAACTTAATATTTCCTATAGATTCCGCTTAATATTAATTTACAATCCAAGGGTACTGACTTCGCATTTAAGAACGAAAAATCCTGACAAATACTTTTGTTTTGTAAAACCAATATATTATTTTCGTCACTACGATAAGATCCTGCCAAATCTAGGATTATTTACTTCAAACGACTATTTTCAACCTGATAGCGTAGACTGCATACATATAGATACAAGCCTCCCATGCTACATTGAAACGTTCGGATAATTTACTAATTTTCTTACAAAGTATAATTCCTTTTGATATTAAAGAACTAAATGTATTAATGCTTGTTTTTTATTAGGATTTGCTTTGTTTTATTTGTCAATTTCTTCACCATTAAAAAAATATCATCTTAATTCTAATAAAACATTTGGGCGATGCGTTTTAATCATTAAAAAATCATGCGTGTCCGAATAAATCAAAACATGTGGTCACCACTACGAGATTGATCAGTTTTGTTTCGTTTTGTTCTTGCATAAGATACAATGCGTACATCTTTGTTAACTCCGAAGCTTCTTGTTTTATTTTTTCTTTCTTTATTCGCTATTGTTGCTTACAGATTGAGAACAAGAAGCTTTCAAATTAAACCGTTTAAAACCAAATGTTGCAATCGTTACTATTTAGTGATGTGATAACTTAGAACTCATTGAGCTCACTGAACTCATTGCCATACTTTGTCAAGGAAATTATTAAAAAAATTATTTATTTTTTTATTTTTCTACAACAAAAGTAAATCACAAACAATTGAATAGGTTACTAGGTACAAAAATTTGTCAAAATCGATAGAGCCGTTTCGGAACCAATTAAATTCAAATATACAAGATATGCTCGATTGAAATATAGGATGTTATAATATAACTCATATCAAATTAAATTACTATACGTAAGTAGTCCTTTTCCAATATGACTTGCATTGATCGAACGTCTTCCGGTGAGATAAAATAACGAATTATTAGTTACAGTTAATATAGTGTGCATATTATTTAGATATCTGTAGATAGCTATATCATTTAAAACCTAACCTAAAACACGTTTGTCCATACGTATAATAAAAATGAAATTTCCGTGTGTTTATACATAGAAAGTATATTGGAAACAAATTGGAAGGAAACATTTGTTTGTCTGTGTGTTTGAAATTGCATCAAGATAAAACTACTTAAATTATGTTAAAAAAATGTCCTTATATAAAACAAAAGTTCGATGTCAAAAATAAATCATCCTGTCACAAAGCAAATTTTAAGATTGTCTTGTATACAAAGGACAAAATATACATCTTAAACCTCACTCTCCTTTGGTAAGCCAGCTTTCATAACTAGAATTGTGTAGGTCCCGTCCAATGTACACTGATAAATACAGTGCAAGTGTCAATTGTAACCTCGGGACGGTTGAATGTAAATAAGTGGTATTTAAAGTCGCCAGCATCAGGCCTTTAAACCAACCTGAACTTAGTGCCTCGAGTAAAAGTAGTTGAGATAATCTACTACAAGATTTGTGCGCTGACTAGGTTGGCTATATCCACCCTACAACCAAAACGGTGCAACTGACAGGTTTGGTTTATCAAAATTGAACTTTACGCATTCCGTTTAACGTTTTATCTTAAAGGTACGATATGTGCGTTACAATGTTTTGTCTATATTGTACGTTTACTGGTCCATAGTACTTGGGCGGCAGGTGTTTCAAACCTTGCCTCCTCCCACTGCGCCGGCGCCGTCTCACGATCTACAGAGATCATTGATCTGGTAGAGATTTACTTAAGCACCAAAGACACTTCGGGCTATGAATATTTAAGGATTAAATCTTTTTTCTTTCTTTTCTTATGTTACATATCTAGCAAAATGCCCACCTGCTGTTGTCCTTACTACTTATATTT
This sequence comes from Telegonus apastus, assembly GCA_018250635.1. Lineage (NCBI taxonomy): Eukaryota > Metazoa > Arthropoda > Insecta > Lepidoptera > Hesperiidae > Telegonus > Telegonus apastus. The sequence goes on along the minus strand of DWNY01002287.1, from coordinate 5,848 downwards.
CATATCTCAAATTGCGTAAATGTTCAGTCTGATTCTAGTCCAGTTTTTATTTTATTTAAGACATACAATCCACGATGTTATTCATTCCTGTACCTCTTGAGAGCAAATATGAGATGCAATAACGTTTAATCCTATTATTATACAATAGTAATAGTTGTTCATAGAGAGGCTAGAGAAAAATACAGCTACAAGGCAAATATATGTGTATTTAGCCTACTTAAAATATAGTTGATAAACAAAATGATGATTGAAAAAAGAAGGAAAGGAGAGGAAAAAAGGAGGATCATTGAAAGGTGAGATATTTCAAGGATCATCTCCGAATATTGTTGACAAGAGAGACACAGAGAGTTTCAGATTTGCAAAAGGACACAATCATATACATACAGACACAGACTTACAGATGGACTACCAAAGTAAACACAACTCCATCAATAAAACGCAAATTTATACCAACCATATAAAAATTAAACAAAAAAATCTGTTACTTCTAATTACTTTCAGATAACAAAATCACTTCCAATTGTGCAATCTGATGCTATCAATCAGGAGGATAAACTTTCTAAAGCTCTATTATTGTAATTAAATCGGCTACCGACCGCACCGATGGAGCGATTAAGTCGTGACCAATAATTCGTTAACCGCCGTGACTAAACCCCATGAACGCACTGATAAAACGATTGATTCTAACGTTACTGAAATACTAGCTTGATGCTTCCATTCTTAGCTTTTTATGACGGTAGCAGAAATATGCGGACTTGATGGTACGCGGTCTATGACAGTTGATATTTCGTCACAAATGTTGCCTTAATGCTGAGTACCATTCTTCTCTCAAAATTCGTTCTTTTTTGTAAGGAACTCAGACTTCCAGGATACCTAATGCTTATTCACGATGATCTTGAAAATTGTAAAAATATTAAAGTTGCAAGAGGCTTTGTTTGGAACATTTGAATAAGTTATATTAAATAGTTTTACGTACATATTATTTAAATAGCAGCCTCAAATGTCATTTAGTTTTTCCGTAGTGCTTACGAAATAGTATGAAAAACATTACTTTTATATTATGTTCATAACCAGTTGACAAAAATTGTGACTATTCAAAAGACGTAAGACAAAAAGTAGGTAACCACAAAAAATACAAAAGACTTCATTCGAATCAATGTTCAACCGGCTATCTCTATCAAATTAGTTTCTTTATCTGCGCCAGCTACAAAGTTGTTACTTGACGGCTTACTCGTAGGGTGACCAGGTATTTGAAATTAAGAGGATATTTCTTATAATTGTTTTGTATAATAGAAGTCACCAGAAGATTTATGTACGATATGATGTTACCAATTATTTTGCATTGTAGTCATAATTTAAATTTTGCTTTTTTTGTTGTGTTGGTGTAATAAGGAAGACTTATCCGAGGCGTTCTAACTTAGTCCTCAAGAGTAGCATCGCATCTGTTACCAACCTCAGGTAAGACTATTATTTTACCTGTCGTTGCTTATGTCTATGGTAGCAATGGCCACTTATGAGGTGGGCTGCATGTGCGCTACTTCAATATTATAAAAAAATCGTTCCCTGCGTGCGTACGTAGTAATTAATGCTCTCTTTATATTTGGTAGCTATTGACGAGTTTTATTTATCTAAAGAATGGGAAAATTCGACAAGTATCCTATACTTGTCGAATTTCGACCACTTGCTGAACTTGTAGTTATTATTAGTAAAGCTATATTTAAAGCACAAATCCCGCTCTAAACCACACATGACCCACAGCACCGCAACTAACGCGAAGTAAGTACAGCAAAAAAGCAATTGACCACTTAATTCACAAGCTGGTTCCGCACATTAGACGCTGTCGGGTACCAACAAACAGTACAGTGCATATGCATTTTAACTTAAATGATAACGCTTTTTACACTCATAGCCTCACAAGGATTTTTTCCTGTGTCATGAGTGCTACGGAAACACAAAGATGAATACAGAAACACCAAGAGCTACAACAGAAATTTAAATTCATCATTCAGATTTCTGTCTGGCCGGAGATCGAACCCGGAACCCACTGTGTGTCAGACCTGTATGGTAACCGCTGCGCCACACGAGTTGTCACTTTTATATATTTTACCAACGCGTAATAGAAAATAAAGGTGACCTTTAATTGTAAGGCGACGATTAACGCTTAGGTACATAGGGGGACATGGTCAACCCGTGTCGGATATTTTCAAACCGCCCATAAGGTCCCTGATGAGGATTTACACCTGCTATCATTTGATAATAGCCGGGACTGAAGGTTTAACGATCCCACGTAAGCACGAAATTTTGCCACCAACTGTCACCCATCCATCTACCGACCGGGCTCAAGGTTGCTCAACTTTGTAGATCGGTTAAAATCTATACTAGCATCGAGGAAATGCGCGCTTTATTCATCCAGTATTATTGAATAATTATTTAGACAGGTGGATAGATAAAGTATTTTTTTCATAAACAATAAAATAAATTTAATTGACACAACACAGATAATTATAAACATATTTGACTATATCACTGCAATATTGGCTGTATATTTGATACAACATTGTCTTATCAGTTGAACATGACTTTACAATCAAATTTACAATGACAAAATCAACCAAAAATCGATCAAACTCGTAATCAAGGCAATTGAATTAATCGAACGTCAAATAAGCGATTAATTACTACACTACAAGTTATTCGCATTAGTGGATCATCGCCTACGTTCATATAAAATTTTACGTAGAAATTAAGAATTTATGGTTCTTCGAATTCACATTTTTTAAATTTAGTACACTAAAGGCTGGCGCATATTAGGGCAGGCCGCATTGCAACACATCGCAACAGAACAATCCGCGTATATTATTATAGTACATTTCGTATGGACCATCGCTCACAATAGATGGATCGCACCGCAACGTCAAACAGCACGATTCTCACGATGCGATGCGAGCTGCAGCGGCTATAGTATCCGCCAGGCTTAACACTACATTATACTTTGGTTTCATAGTGTATTAGGGTTAAAATATCAATACATAAAGTACTGTGAGCTATATTTTTACGTCATAGTTCCAAAATTTACATTAAAGTAGCTTTAAGCTTTAACTACCCTATTTACTTGCAAAATAACATCTACGCAGAAGTATCTATTATGCAGATTTAAAAAAATGTAATATGTTATTTAATTAAACAATAAAACATTTAATTAAAAAAACATTACCCTCTTTATGACGCAGTCCGGTGAAAAAACACAAATTTACACAACACAGTTAATATTGATATATTTGTATAGACTAAAGGTAAGACATATATCTCCGGTAGAGTTATGTAAGCTCCCTCGTATACTTATAGCTCGAGGACTGAAAGGGTTAAGCGGCACTCCGCAGAGGACGTTATTCATCACCCAGCCTTCGTAATGCACTCAAAATTTATTTGCGTTTTACTCCAACACACGACGCCGACTTAAAACGCACATCGATTTAAAACATACGTCTTTTAAGCCGCTACTTTTTATTTACAACTTTTACGATGACTCTTTTAACTGAACATTTATCTAAACTAAAATAGACTTATTATGCCGCTAAAGCTTTTAATTCTATAAAGTAAGCCGTCTCATAATATCGTTATAGGTACTTGGATTGCTCGGCCTGTAAATAAAGTTTATTTAGCCATTTCTATGCAGTGTTGCCATTTCTCTGCAAACTATACAAAAAAAACATATAAATTTATTTTTATTTCCATATATTTGGGAAAACCTAAAACGTTACTCAGTACTTCTATGATTCTATCAAACTATTTGTGACCACCACTTCTATCCAATGTATAACATTAATTTATTTGTGAAACACGGAAATTTGATACATTTTGTTCAACTACAGAGTATTTAACGGATGTAACACGCTTAAAAAAAAGGATTTTAACACGAATAAAACGAATGAAGAAAACCATCTAACAGTAAAACTATTAGGATCAGTTCAAGCGTTTCCAAACCAAACCTGACACATAAACAAAGCCTTCTCTTCATATTAATACTATTAAACTTCATAAGCCTTCGATTACGATCGCGTTACAAAGAAAGGAGGTCGTGATTTGACCGGGCGGTGAATATGGAAGTAATTTATTTCAAAAGATTGCTTGTTACCATAGTCCATGTGCTAACGGTAGCTTAAAATCATTGGTAACGAACATACGTTCACATACATGAATACTACACACACACATGTAGAGCCCATTCATTGAATGGGATACCGCCACCGACGATTACGTAGGGCTACCTGACGCGGACATTAAGGTTTATGTCATCAAATTATGTACATTTTAAAACTAATGAGCGTTTCATCGAAGTTTAAATCATTAAACGAATATATGGTTATGGATATTGCGTGTAATTTACTAAATATCTTCATTACAACGTAGCTTCTATATTGCCGCCTTGTATATTTTTTATCTTCTAAAGCTCGCATCAGTCTCCGTGCTTTTAAGCTATAACTAAAAATTGACAGTTATGGATTCAATTTGATGTGTTTAAATGGCTTAATTACATAAAGACATCTTTCTAGTCTATCGAAGTCTGCTACAAAATTAATACCTAAATAACCTGTAAATAAAATAAACATGAAAGCCTTGCTTCGATTAAGATTAAATTTCCAATATTTTATACACACAAGCTTTATTACTAAGGATGTCACTGTTTTGCAATATACGACGATAAAGAAAGCACTGAAATCATTCGAAACGATAAAATCGTTACGAATCGGAATCAGCTCTAATTACTTCTGATGCTGTAAAGACCGAACAGCGTTCAGGAGGAAAATAACGATTTATGTCCCAATAAAGGAGAAAGTATCGCTCCAATTGATACGTTAGCGGCGCCACTGGCTGATTGCGTTCAACCCTATAAATAAAACAAGGTAAATTATTGCGCCTGTGAGTGTGTTTCCCACGGCGTGCAAAACTGGTTGGTGCAGATAAGCTGAAACTCACCACACGGACTAAATTAGTACCCCGGTGACAGTTTCCTGCCTCCTGTGTGACGGCACGGCTCAGATTTCCAAAGTTAATCCGCGAATACTGGGTCACGCTGTCGATTATCAGTTTCATTGACGGATTTGCGAATGATAGGCAAGTTTGTAGCGAAAGTGTAGAAAGTACAGCTTTTCTGGTTTTCGATTAGCGTTACGAGACATCGGATCAGGGATCGAATCGTATGATATGTAACATCTGGTGCAGAGACTGCACAGAGTTTTAAATCGATCCGACATTGACCTCCTGGCAATAATAAATTTGGATGTACATTATATTCTACTAGGATTTTATACGTGAGCATGAATATAATAATGAAAACATTTAACCCTATTTGGGGACAGAATATCAAAAAATCCTTTCCTTTAGTAGTTTACGATCTGCAACGATAGATGAAAAATAAGAATCCTTGCGCATTTTCGTATCGCAGCTCACGTAATTACAATACAAGAATGTGTCCTTCTAGCTACCAATAAAGCAAGGAATATTTGTAATAAGTGACACTTACATATTATTTATTTATAACCATTATATTACTTGTTCACTGTTATGATCCAAGTTATTAAAAGATACGGGTCTGGCACGTCGAGGGTTTCAAGGTCGATGAGTTCAGGATATGGGCATTTACCACTTAAACATTCTTTCACGTCTCATACTTAATGTACCTACATTTTGTAGCAGATTTTGTCAGTTTCAATATTGGAATGTTTTATGTAATTAATCAGATGCTTTTAACATATCTTAAGGATCATATTAAGGCTTTTCAAGCGGCTTCAGAACAATAAGGCTCTTAATTCAATCGTATTTTATGGATGTTATATTTGAATATACC
>DWNY01002286.1:0-11279 GCA_018250635.1 Telegonus apastus | reverse complement strand
GAAAATGGTAACAAGTTTGATAATAGTAATAACTTAAAAATATAAAACTTTACATAAGCTCAAAATTAAAGTGAAAAATAAGTTTACACTCCTGATAATAAGTGGTCTACTATCCCCCATTCATATCTGCATGTTATCGGCAAATTTTTGAAATCCAATCTGAAGACAGTCACAGATTCGTTGGTATCCTTAAGAACTGAATAGATACCTATGGCATACGCCTATAGCAAATATCAATCCTTTACCACACCCTTCAAATGACAACGCAGCATAATACCAAACTGCTGTAACTAGGAATAACAAGATACGTCCGTGGTACCACGGCAGTGCATATCCACGGAAAATGCGCCTTAAATTGAGTTATTTATAAACCGATTCATTATTACACATCGAGTCAATATTGTCAACATATAAAACAACTAACTCCATGCATTGTTCGCCAGAATCATTACCATATTTTCAATACGGGCAGGTTTCGAGAACTTAGTCGTACATTGTACGCATCGCACCTGTTACGGCCAAATACAAAACATAATTAGCACAAGAACCTCTCACTGCCTAATGACTTCATACGAAATGAACTTATATTAATTAACACCCTTCAAAGGCAACGTATTATTATTGGAACAATACGAGGACCGACGTGCTCGCTCCTAAAGGCAAAGAGAATGTGTCGTCTCCTCAATTGATGCTCCAATAAAAACTCATTCGTTAAATAAAAAAGAAATTACCTTGATATACGACACTATAGTACCATTTATCGGACAACTCAAGCAAAATGAACAAAAATGATGGAACACAATACGTTATAGCAATAATTCCGTTTTTGACGTTAATGGCGTCGAAAAAGGCGCGAAATCCATCTAATTATGGACACAGATAAATTATTTCTTTTTGTTGGCTACGATTTGACAGCCATACATTGTAGACTCGCGAAAGTGTTAAAATAGTGGTTTTAGGATCGATTTGAATTTCAAATTGCAACAAATTGTGGAGTTGAAGGAAATAGTTACTTTTTACGCTTACCGGCTGAATATTTTTTCCCGTCAATATTACCACCTTGTGTGACAAAAACGAGATCAAATTGATTGAAGATAACACCGCCGAGTTTTACTCTGTTAATGGATGGTTAAGAGGGGGAAAAAACCTATTTACATCGAACAAGTCGGAAATAAAATAAAGTTTAATGTAACATTATTGTGGGTTTGCTGGCCGGCAATAAATTTGTTTTTTATCTGTCGAGTATTTTTTTAAACGTATCTTAATGTAACCTTCTTTATGGTTTTATTAAGAATTGTTTTATTTTTAAACCACCTAACAATTCAGTATAAACAACATTATTGAATGTTGTAGCTTGCAAGTAGCCGCCATTTTATGTTAAGTTTTTTGAAGCATTGGTTTTATGCTTATGGTGGCGGAGAGCGCCAAAAATCTAAACGCGAAAAACATAATAGATATAATCCTTATATCCTGGTGAAAAAATAGGTCCTCTAATTTTTATAATATTTAAGTAGCAAATGAGTAATACGCGGACACTATGGTGGGAGGGTGTGTATTTCGGATGTCTTAGCTCCCGGAGTCCTCCATCCAGCGCTAAGGGCGGCCAATCCCATATAACCTATTATTATCTTAATCATCAGGTGTGGCAATACATAGGTAATCGGTTTCGTGTCACATCCCTATTCTGTATGGTGATGGTTACAGGCTCCTTGAGTACCAGGAACTATTTATTATCTGTAGCTCTGCTCGTTTTAGTCTAGTAATAGTAGCGTTAAGCGCTGCGGTGTTCTGATTTGCAAATACAAATATAAATACAAATATCTTTATTTGTATTTGTATTTGTATTTGTATTGTATATTTGTATATTTGTATTTGAAGGTGAAGGTTATTAAGGGAGACATACTTATCTGAGATGTTTTAATTTAGTCCTCAGGGGAAGCAATGCATCTGTGAACGAACGATCTAAGATAGAAATCTCAACTTAACTTGATTACTAAAGGTGGTAGAACTCTATATACTTCTACTCTAGCGGTACCAACACCACACCTATTTCTGCCTATAACAGCAGTGTTAAGCGCTGCTCTGTTCTGGGTTGAAGAGTATGGTAAGGGAGACATACTTTCAACGCGATCCCTCTTAGTCCTCAGGGGCAACAATCCATCTGTAGTCAACCTTAGGTAGGACTTTGATCTTATCTCCGGTTAATTACACATCTGTAATCAAATGGACATCTCCATAGTCAGTGGCCACTTACCATCAGGTAAAAACAGAAAAGTTTATAGTAGGTGCCTATCAAGATCTTACAAGCCTGTGTGAGGTAGATAAGTACCTACTTAACAAGTACTTAATTGTAATGCAAGAACATAGTGCATCATCTGTTGCATAAAGCGCGCTAATTAATAACACTGGTTAATTATATGTGGTGTTTAATTTAACGCTTCGTTGCTGACTCCGTTTTGTATCGGTTAGATTCAAGTCTTGAGTGAGGTAAGTTGTTATTGGGAGACACGGTTTTAGTATAGGAGGTAGCCAACGAGCATGAAGTACATCTGTGAGCAGTTTCAGATTTGACCAGTGTCTTAGTGCCTGTGCATACGGCACCGCTGCGTCGTCGCACGGTCGCCGCACGGCACCGTGTGCATCGGCTCCTTACCGGTTGGCCGCTGATGCGCTTCCTTTGAGGACTAAGTTGGAACACCTGTTGGAACACCTTGGACTGTGATCTCATCTGGGGTTGATTACGGATGTCCATGGGCGGTAGCCCCTTACCGTCAGGTGGGCTGCACGCTCGTTTGCTACTTCCATAACATAAAAATCACACCGTTGAGCTGGACACCAGCCTCTCTTCATGGGTGCTTAATATGCGTTGCTGACAATTGGTGTTGATATTACTAAGGATACTTCATCCAAATAAGTAATATTTGAAAACCCCTGATTTATAGCACGATTTATTCGCTTCGGCAAAAAAATGGTTGAAACCCCCTGATTAATAGCTTCGATTACATAGTTTGGCCAAAGAAAGTTTGAGATCCACTGATTCCCTTGCCGTAATTACTTACCTCGGACCAGAAGTTTGAGCACCACTGACAATCTCGAATATCGCAAACAACAGCTAAAAATGCAACGTTGATTAATAAGCTCATAGTACCGTAGTCGTAATATCGAATACTTCGCGGTAAAAACAAATTAGTTTTTAATTTTAAATTAGCAAAATGGCGAGTTTGTTTTACCCGGCATTTATGTTAATAACAAAATTATCGGTTCCATACAGAAGGTACGACCACTTTTCTGGTATTAAGTTATAACGCTTGAAAAAGTGATTATTAAATTCAATGAGTTATGCGATATTGAGAATGTACCCCTTTTGTGACCTTTTCTCGCATAATATTGCAATAAACCTTCATTATGGCGATTGATAAAAACAGAAGCTGTTAAACACTTGCTCCACTATGAGCGATGGTTTAAACTTTGTAGCTTAAGGAAATAAGCATGGTGTTATATGAAAAATAAAGCGAATAATTCTTACATTACTTTTAATTAAATAGTCATGTTTATAGCTTTAGTTTTCGTTTCCTTCTTAAAATTTAAGTGTTATATTTTACATGTAGGGATATGAGTAGGTATATATATAATTTTGCCTATTTGGATTGGCCCATATGCAGCAGTGTAATTCAAAAGCTGATGGATTGATAATTGAAGTCAAGAGCCTGGTGCGTCCAAAATTGAATCATTTATTCGCTGCACAATAAGTCGCTTGACATTATCGCTTGCAATGTGACCAGTACCGATAGTGTTAGTACCCGACACATTGTTTCCTATAATTTTGAGTTGACTTAGGGTTTTTGCCTCATTGTTTGGGCTGGGAAAGCGACTAGTGACAATTTGCTGACGAACTAGGAATGTTTTTAAGTGTACTGAGTAATTAAGTAGGTGCACTACAAAATAAATATAAATGTCAATGATTTTGTCCGCAGTAATATATAAGACGATGATAAATGTTTTTCATTGTGCGGTACAAGTAACGCGAATAAAAGATGAGAACGGTGGCCACAAATATAATTGGGACAGGGCTATTAAAAGGCTTTTTTCTAGGTTGAAGCAACAAGTTAGCAGACGAACTGCTGATTCTAGGCAGAAATAGGAGTGGCGGTGTCTCCGAAGTTGAACTACAAAGGGTTCTACTACATTTAAAAATGTAAGCACTTCTTTAGATATTTGTTCAGGGATTAAACCTGCACCATCTGCTGGTTATACGAAACAAGCTTATTAAATGATGCTTCATAAGTATTTCTTTCTTTTGTTTGGTAGGTACGGCATAGCACGTTTAGGGTTGTCAAATGTCTCGTTAGGGTCTAAAGGATACCAGCATTAGAAATTCGGGTGTCACTTTTTAAGACAATTACATAATTGGGTTGGATCGAAGTCTTTATTTTTGAATCTTTATTGTTTAATAGGACAGCTTTAAAAAAAGTATTTATATGAATACACTATTTTTGGCGCTACAATTTCTATAGGCATATTTTTTACTATTCCCCTCGGTCCGGATTCAATATCCGATCAGACATGCATCTAAATGATAGATTTGAGTTCTACTCTGGATCTGAGTATTAGTATATCTATCTACCTACTTGTAGGAAAATTGTCGGAGAGTGAAGAATGATGGCAACAGCGTGGTGGAGCCACATCAGGCCCTCATCATAGGGACCGATATGTACAATGAAGATAAGTTGTACCAAATTATTAGTCGTATCTTTTTTATAGTTTGGAAGTAGCAAACGAGCTTGCAGCCCATCTGATAGTAAATGGCCACTGCCACCCATGGACACCTGTAATCGAGTCAGTCCTACCTGAGCTCGGCCACAAATGCGTTGCTACCCCTAAGTTGGATTTGAAGTTGGAACGCTTCGCATAAATATGTCTCCCTAACCACTAGGGCTTATTAGGGCGTGATCACAGATGTTAATAGCCGGTAGTGGCCACATCAAGTGGAACGCATGCTCGCATGCTACCGCAATATAATAAAAAATTGAATGGATCCATAGAATAAAACTCACTACAATTTCTGCAAAGTTGCACCATTATTATTATGATATCCCAATTTATGGCACTTTAGTAATTTTGGTTTGTGTGAAATTTTGATATCCAACTAGGAAATATTGATGAGCTATCAAAATTTGTGTCGCGCGTTTATCGACGTGATGTATTGTGTAACAGTATGGTAGTTTTATATTCACTTAATAACAGTTTTAAATAATAGATCTGTATATCGTAAATTAGTTACAGTAATTGGTTTTACTGCTGTTTCTCTTAATTAAATATCAAGTTTCGTGGAAGCGTTATCGGGTGTGGGATTCTTACCCACTAAAACCTCTCCCGTGGCAAGCGCTGCGATGAGGACTCCGGGAACTTAAAGGATCGTGATTGGTGCCATCTGAGCACGAAGCTCTGTTACCACACTCCTCCGTGCGCACAGTATCCAAAAAAGGAATCGGAAGTTTTCGCTCCAGGTGTCAATATATAACTAGTGGACCCGCCACAATGGTCGAAATTCGACCATAATAAAAAAAACTAAAATTTTACATTCATAGAAAAGAAATATATAAAGCTGTATTTTTTTCAATGAAAAACTTCCACCAATAACCTCGTCCCCGCACCTCACCACATTAACGCATCTCACCACTGCTCCTCTACAACCTCATAACATTAAACCATCTCACCTCAGGTCTGGTACATTCCATGTGGATGTTTCGGCTGTACATAAAGAAAATGACGTTTAATTTGCTTTTAAAAGTAACGCATTTTTTGGCATAGATAGACGTCTTACATACTTGACAATTTACATTGCCAGTAATGTCGTCAGTAATATGAATAATGAATATTTTATTTTATTTTATATTATATGTGTAGACTTATTAGAATTAGGCTTAGACTTATTAGACACTTATTAGACAAAAATATTTAATCAATAATCTTCTATGCATGAACTTTCACTTATGCCTAATCTGACACTCCTCCGTGTGCACGATATTCAAAAAAGTTCTGAAGTTTTCGCTTCTCGTATTAATACATAATTTTCTAAAATCAAAATGAAAAATATTTCGATCAAAGTAGATCCTTCATAGAATTCTTAATGAACGTCAACAACCTTCCACTGTAAGATGTTTCGTTATGGTATCGATAAATCGACATTTCGGTTTTCTCCTCAAAAACAAAGAAAAATAAAGGTATTTCGGGTATCGTTCATATTTACTCGTTCGCGATCAGACTATGGCATGAGGAAATTATTTCACTTTCCGCTGGCAAGGGTAAATTCGGGGGACGAAAAATCGGAAAAATATTATGTCGTAACCCTTTTAGCAAGGTTAACTTTACGATCCTTTTTCTATAGACTCGCATTTACTAATAATACCTTCCAATAAAACCTTCTTTATTTTCCAAATAAATAAGATAAAATGGAATATTTTATGGAAAATTCTTTATCATCGCTGGAGAGTGTACTCAGTTTTGGTTTGTTTCTGTTTGTGAGTTTATTTTTTGGGGTGACCGGAATAGTCACAGTTTTACTTAGTAATTTTGAAAGATTTAATCTAAGCTAGAGATAATGTTCATTAACACAACTGGCGGAATAGAGGACACCACCGCACCTGCGAGTACCCATGTACCCTAGTAGGTACATAGTCAATTACTTTATATTTACCAGACTACGTCAGAAAGAGGGTAATGTTTTTTTATTATGTTAGAAAGTACCAAGCATGCAGCCCATTTGATGGGAAGTGGCCACTGCCGCCCATGAACATCTGTAATCAACCCTAGTCCTACCCGAGGTCGGCCACAGTTGCATTGTTACCTATAAGGACTAAGTTTAAAATAGGTATGTCTCCCTTAGCACAATTGAAACCAGAACACAACAGCGCTTAACACCGCTGTTAGGCAGAAATAAGTGTGGTAAATAGGCACAAAGAGTCCTACCATCTACGGTAGATTGAAATAGCGATTCGTAAAGTAAATAAAACTAGTTCGCAGGCGAGTCATAAATTATTTTGCATTTTACTTACCTACAAAGTCTGTGTAATTTTACAAATTACAAGTTTTCTTTGAAAGAGCCGTTATTCGCGCAGCTTTGTAATAATAGAGTCTATAATTTCTATCAGAAGTTTATGCAATTACATGTCGCGACATAAAAGTCATGTTATTTAACGTCTGTATCAATCCTACAATCATTGCTAGACGACTATACAATAATAATTATAGTATGCAGAAAGTACCATTGCTTTGCAACATTGCTGAATTAATACAGTGTATTAAACAATGGGGATAATGTCAGCTACTTTGTTAGCTAAGGTCTAAACCTTCCAAATAAAATACAAAAAAAAACTTAAGCGTGCAGTGCCCCACGCCATGCGTAGATATCAACCGATCTACAGAATTAAGCAAATTTGGGTGCGGTTGTCACATGGATGGGTTACCGCTAGTGGTAAAATTTTATGCGCGCCATCGTGCTTAGAGGGATACGTTTTTCTCTGCTGTTATCACTGTATAACAGTCGGTCTTCTACACACACTACATTCTTTCCAGACAAACTTCTAAATTTTTCCTACACACACTTCTACATTCACACCTATTTCTACCTAATAACAACAGTTTAACATTACCGTTTTGTGGTCTGAAGGATGGTAAGGACATGCTTATTCAAGGCGTTCTGACTTAGTCATGGCGGACAGCAACGCCCTGTAGTAAACTCATATAAGACTGATCTTGTCTGGGTTTGATGACAGAGATCCATAGGCGGCAGTGGCCACTTACCATCAGATGGACTGCGGCTTGTCTGCTAATTTCATATTATAAAAACACCATCGCCGGCGGCCGGCAGCAACCATCGACAGCTATCGCCGACGATCGCCGACTAGTGTGTTAATTTTTTTTGATATTCTACTAAAAATATACTCTAAAATAATTTTAAAGGTGTTAAAGCATTTTGTGGTTCCTCTCCGGCGGCAGCACCGCCACACCTATTTCTGCCTTATAACAGCAGTGTTAAGCGCTGCTGTGTTCCGGTTTGAAGTGTGTGGTAAGGGAGATATACTTATCCGAGGCGTTCTAACAGCTCTCAGGGGTAGTAACGTACCTGTGGCCGATTCCAGGTAGGACTGTGATCTTATCTCGGGTTGATTACAGAGGTCCATAGGCGACAGTGGCCATTTACCATCAGATTGACTGCTACTCGTTTGCCAATTCCATGACATTACAAAAAATACGACCTCTAGTTTTATTAATATAAATGTACGAGTCCCATATTTTGTTCTATTGTATAAATCAAGCACAATAGAATGGAATTAGGGCGCTTATTACGTATTTCACCACGAACTATATTAAACTTAGTGTAATATAAATTCTTTCCCGTTTGTCCGTCATTTAGTTTTTCATTGTTTGGGGTTTATTTTACATTATCTTTTTTGATTTAAAGCTTTAGAAATGAGCGGCAGCTGCGATTTACTATCATAACTACTCGTTTGCTCATTTGTACAAATAAATAAAATTTAAGTGTCTGTTTGCAATATTAAAATAACAACTTTTTACTAAATGCATATGAAACTATATACGGTACCTATAACAAAAATACAATTAAGAATTTTTTGGCTATCTGTTTGCCTGAAGTAATCTTCTAAACGGCTGGACCAATTTTGACGAGACTTTCACTGGAAGATAGCTGAAGGTAAGGCGTAACTTAGGCTGTTTTAATTTGTGTGACCGCCGTCGCGGGCGCTAATTTCAGTTGCTATTAGACACATAATGGATGCTTTTTCTCTTCTTTAACGCAAGTGAAACCGCGGGGATCAGCTAGTAAGACAGTAAAACTTAATAGTGTAGTGTTTAATGTATCTATGGAAAATATATATAAGTAACGGTCTAAGTTACTACTGACTTGTCGACTATGTTTGTCATATTTTTGAAGATTATTCTATTATATTCTATTCTATTTAAGTCATTTATTTTACAGCAGATGATTCTCAAAGGAAGAGAAAAAGTGAAAATAATTCATTCAACAAGATACAAAAATAATAAAATGTCTTTATTCAGAGCATTTTTTACTTATACTTTTACTCTCTAACTAAAACTTTAATGAATTTCAATATTATGTTTGTTGTTGAACTTGTATTTCTCAACTTAAGACCGAGACGATAGTTTTTTGGAAATTAAAAATTCTCGTTTCTTGACCTTACCAATCAGTGAAATCGGCGCCATCGAACCGGTCCTTGACTAAAAACTGCCCGACGAGTCCCGACCGATCGTTGTACCCAAAAAAGGGAGCCGTCGTCAGTCATTTCGATAGCGCAATCCGTCAAGCTGACGAAGTGACACGGATGTAGAGCCCTTTTGTGCCTAGATATGATATCTATGTACAAAAAGTTACTATTTGCAATTTAAAAAAGGAAATTAATATATGACATTTTTATTTGAAGAAGTGAAAAAACTACATACTTCATGCAATATATTCTCATATTTTGTTAGCGGCAAAAAATGCGTATTTTGTCCATTAATTGCATTAAATTAGAACCTAACCGTTGTATAGTAGATTCTTTAAAAAGTATCATTTAGTAAGTATTGTTATTAAATTTATCACCAATAAACCACATTGATTATTAATTAGCGAACCTTTCAGCCCAAAAAGTCGGTAACACACTAATAAGTATTCTAAATACAAAATCAAATCACATTATTTCGCCTCATGCCTGTAGTAATTTAATTAGCATCTTAAAAAGTATCTATTTAAGTTATTATTTAGAAGTTAGTATTTTCGTCCGCTGCCAAATATTTACATATCAAGTAGGTATTTTGTACATAAAAAAATATTTTTCTAAGAATCATCTGACTCAACTCACTGACGGAGAATGCGGAAAACAAACAGATCATAAAATTTTTTTGACTTTGATACAGACAGTGGACTGTTTACTTTAAAATGTTTCAATGTTAATGAGACGTGTGTTAGCCAGACATGTCCTAAATAAACTTTATTGATAATTTTGATTTTTTATTCACCCTATTCAATATTCAAGCGACCTTTTATGTTTTCGTGACATTTGACATTTTTGCCAATATAACTTCGAAATAATACCGCCGTTATTTTTTTTCAAGATTTAATTCAGCTTAATTAATGCAATTCGAACACATCCTGTTCCTATAAAGAGGCGTATAGAAAATATTACTTTAGCTCTGATATTCCTAAGCTTTTATTCATATTTGAAACTGATTTTTTTAACCTTTTTTTAACCTTTTTCATTAGATAGGAGTATGATCCTACCTAAGGTTGACCATAAATGTGTTTCTACCCCTGCAGACTAAGTTGGAACGCCTCATATAGATATGTCTCTCTCACCACATCCTTCAGACCAACACAACAGCGCATAACACTGCTGTTATTAGGCAGAAATAGGAAATAGTGCCGTCGGATTCTAACCATCGAGGGTTCAACCTTCAACCCTCTTATAGAGTTTTAACAAATGTCTCATCTAGGATTCTATATATCTCCGTTCCTTACATTATATTACGTTGTCCCAGTTGAGGCAAGAACACCATTATTATTTTTATCTGTGCAATATTTCCAATACGTCAATCGTATGACATTCGAGACATATTGAAGAAGCGTAAAGTAATTACGGAGCCCACATTTATATTGAGGAATTAGTAAATAGGGTCTGTTTACAATATTTCTAACTTGTTTTAATAACCTTATTGCAGCAAATTCTGCAATATGCGTTCATTTTTTAAAGTTAGATGTATATTAAAGAATTCTATAGATTTGTTAGCAAGATGTTATATTTATGCAGTAAATTTATCCCTTTGATATAATACTCTGACAAGCAAGGATATCGGGGTTCGATTCCCTGCTACATCTAAATGAATTTAGACTTCTTTTGTGGATCTGGGTCATGCGATATCACGTTAGTGTAAATATCTCATTTTTTCATATAATTGTACCACCTTATTTAATACAGGCAATTAGTGTGATTAGTAAAACACGATTTAAGTATTAGTTTTTGCTAAATCCATAATAAGCGAAATAAGAGATAAATTCGTTTCCCTCAGTTAATTTTTAAATAAATAAAAGCGAAAATAGATTTTTCCCAAAAAAATCCATCACAGCAACCAGAAACAGTAAAAATATTTAAATTAATACTGCTTATAAATATTCATTAAATTCTAGATCGACAATATATTTCCCGTGTTTGAACTTAGATTGGTCATTTCTTGTGCAATATTTTTTGAATACTACGGGCACG
>DWNY01002285.1:0-11279 GCA_018250635.1 Telegonus apastus | reverse complement strand
ATTTTGATTAGATTCAGTACGTACCACTGTCACACATATTTCTGCCTAATAACAGCAGAGTTCAGCGACGTGTGGTAAGGGTACGTAATACTTATCTGAGGCGTTCCAATTTAGTCCTCAGATGCAGTAATGCTTCTGTTGTAAAACTCTGTTAAGACTAATCATAAGATTAGTAGCCTAGATAACTGAGGTTAATTAAGTGATGTAAGTAGGCAGAGGCCACTTACCATCAGATGGACTGCATGCTCTATTACTTATTTCAATATTATTAAAAAATGTCTAGCGATCCCTTTACTTCCTCGCTTAATCCAAAATAATTAAAATCAAACATTCCTTTAAGCTGTAGCTAATTACAAGCTTGTCATTCACTTTATTTTCTTTAAAATGCTTAAGCTATAGTTCAACATGACATTCAATTACGTGCCCTTTGACTTTGAACTTGCACTATGTTGAAGCGCAGTAATTTAAGGCTATTATTTTATTTCTAACATAATATCATATTTATTTTTTAATTGTATTCCTTCTTGTTTTATAAAAATCTGTCAGTTAATATAACGTGCACTTGACTGCTTTAAAATTACATATCAGTAAGCCGTCAGCGCCCCTTTGTATTTTGCCATTGTAAACAAGTGACAGTAAACTGCACGCTACTATAGGAGTAGCTCACAAAAAACAAAGGTTTGTCAAGTTATATGCTTATCGTTATGGCGTTAAAACACATAATCTCGTATTGGTAACGTACTTCAGAGAACGGTTTCCATAACCATCGCCAAGCATTCGTGGACCGGAAAAACACTCAATATTTTTCCGACTCATATTCGGGTGACACTCACGCGTTTGTACACTTCCCGAATTTCGTATCGAAATATCTAAATTGCGTTATGATGTAGGTAACGTGTCGACATTATACGTTAATGGCCCAGAAGTGTGGGTTGTCGAATGTACTTCACATGTTCTAATGTACTTTTTCATTGCCGCCCGAGCCCGCAGCGAAACAATGAACATCATGCGTACGATTATTTGCCAACGTTTTGTTAAATGTATTCATACTTGTGCTTTGAATTACATGAAATCTGTGATAATACGTTTGTAAGGGAAAGCAAATCTTGCTTACATCATGTATTGGATTTTGTGTATCTATTCCCTTTTAAAATTCGTACTGCAATTTAAGCGTAAATTTTGAATTCCTGATAATTAAATATAATTATGAGTTTATGTTCATTGTACCCGAGTAATAAGAAATTATAGGTGGATGGGTGATCACTACTGAAAAACTTTTAAACTTTTAAAATAGCAGTTATCGGTCCAGCAGTTAAAACTTGTCAGTGAACTTCTTGGCAGCTTTAAATTAGCATCATGGTGCATTACCATGATGCCAAGAAACAAGATAATTTGCAGAAAATAAAACTTTATAAATAAAATAAAATCTCCTTTGGAAAAAAATGTATAGGCAATGGTTTTATAACCAACATAAATCCTGCACTGGAGGTTCGGCATCTAGACTAGACTTTATCGCGATAAGCTTTAAAGTAGAGTCAACATAAAACTAGTTAAAACTGGGTTTAAAGTCTTTTATACTTTAAAAGAGTTTCATGAACAGTGAAAAATTATTACCTGATCGTATATTTAAAATTTTACTCTTAGAAATTCTAAAAATCAATACAAATGGTATTTATGTTTTGTGAGTTCTTAACTACGTATTTTACCTTTGTAATTTATTTGCTAACGAGATTTCCCTCGTGGGTTCTTCTGGATGGACTCTCGGGCACTGTATTTCAATTTTACGGAAAAAACTTAGATGTTTCAGTGTAATAAAGTCCTCAAACTTTGAATAAAAGTCCCTATAAAATAGGTTTCGCAATTTACAAATATCACATAAATTTATAACAAATAAGAATAGGACTTTAGATTAATAACCTTTTATTTCTATACCTATATTTATCGTAGGCGTTCATTTCTTATTGATTTTAAATATTTACTATTATGCTCAAAGTAAATTACCATTAGTGAATAAGCATAATAACATTTCGACGTTTTAATCTATTACTAGAGCGGTAACGACATATATCCATATATATACCTAGTTGCGTTAAGTAAAAGCTTAAAGCGGGACTTAACGATTTAATGTTTATTTATTTGATCCGTGATAAACTACTACAGTTACACCAGAGAGGTACTATCGTCATACTTATTTCTAGCGTGTTTTTATGTTTTAGTAGATGGGTGCACTTGTTGGCATAATTATGCTTAATTACATATGAGGCGATATATAATCAGGAGTATTGCATGCTCGTTTGCTTCATGAATTATATAAAAAGTAAGGCCTCTCAACCAATAAAATGCTTCTCGTTTCAAAATATCAACAAAGTCCAATCCTATAATTGAGTGGGGATGGAGATATATCGAATTAATCCCTCATAAAATTTGCCACCTAAGCCTTACCTAAGCCCTTAATTTCAAATTGGAAAAGGGAGATGCCAATAATCAGATCCCGTATAAATCAGAACCAGTTATGACTGAATGAGAACCACCGCTCAAATTGTTGACGAGGATATGGCTTTAACGGTTATTTAAAAACGTTAAGCTTGGTTTACTTTGCCTTAAATCTCTGACAAAAGCGACACATCAAAGTGAATTTGTTTGTGTTGGAGCTTTTATTCATTGGATTTTTTGTTCGTAACCAGAAATTTGTTTCATGATTTTCTTGCTGTGTTGGTGTGGGTTGTATTTTCGGATCCTATTAAACGTACTATTTGTTATGGAACGTAACAAAAGCATTGATATTTGATCGTCAAAAGTGTTAAACAGTTCATATGAGCAAGGATTAGTAAGTGCGCCGCTGTTGAACAATGACGTCATCAATGAAGATTAACTCGGGGTTGTTGACTCCATGAAAAGACAAAATTTGTAAAGAACGAATAAAATTGCTTGGTATGTGACTATGTATCTCTGTAACGGAAACTTTAAACGTGATTCTAACCGACTTTGAAATGTCGGATTAATTTGAAACTTTGTAAAGTTTCTAAGGACCGATGACAATGCAATAATATAAAAACACACATTTTTGTGAAAAAAAGGAACAAAAAAAAAAATGATGTAAGAAAAGCGTGAGGTGCTTTTTGAGATATCAAAATGTTAATCCTTCTACTCATCTGCGGGTCTGTCAATAAAATTTTTATAATTAATGACATCATGCATCCCACGCTTTTTTAAAATAATTATACTTTTGCTTTTTAGTTCCTTTTTTCAATAAGCGTATTTTTTAAAAATATTATTTATTATATTGCTTGCATGCTTTGCGATGCCAGCGGCGCACTTTGCACATCGCAGATATATGTACATATACTATCATAGATCGTAGTTTCATCGGTCTCATTGCAGTCGAGGACGAAGTCCTATATGCTGGTCGGACCAAGTCCGCACTCTCAACATCAAGATACACAAAGCCATCCACGTTGCGGAGAACCGGCACCTTTGGCGCGGCATAGTCCACAACACGGTGATCCGTGGAGTGGGTCACGACCCTTAGCATTGACGACATCACATATTTTTGCGACAAGGCCTTATTCAAATATTATACGAGTTATGTTAGACGAATTTTTGTTTTTAATAATAAGTTGCTTTATGACTAGGTTTGTCTTATAAATCTTTTTTACTGTTATGCTTTTCGTGGAAATTTAATTCACTCAATTTTCACGGTACAACCTTATAATTAATATTAAAATCAAAATTGGCACTCGACACTCGCATTTTAATCAGTTTGGCCAAAAAGTTTAAAATAAGTTGCAACACGACGCTTGGTATTTTTAGTTACAAAATTATTTGAAAAGGCTTTCCGTTTAAAATTGTGTTTATCGAGCTTGCATCGAATAAATCACTGGTGAAATGTAAACGAAAACATAATTAGGTTTGTGTTAAATGAAATGTGTACATACTTAAATAATGAATAGTATCGGAAAATATTAATGATAACTTTAATAGTTATGCATTGACGTTCGAAATTTTGGTTTTTAATTTTCTGCGGATTAAATATATTATACTTTAAGCGACAACTAAAACTAGAGAATTGTCTTAAACACAAATCCCGACTGCTTTAAATGAATTGACTTTGATACCTATACTCATTTGATACCCATATTTCCGTCCCGTTCCATCCCCCGTTTATTCTCCATTTGCTGGCACCATATTAAAAATTGTATAGCCTATGTTGTATAGCCTATATTAAAAATTGTATATCAATGACACATTACTGAAACGATTCTAACGATACCGCAATTATGTTAAAATACGTCAAGCAGTTAGGGCTTTGGGTCGTGCAAAAGAAATTGACACATATACCTACGTACGCTCGAAAAATATTACCTTTCTTCTGACGGGTAAAAACAGATTTTCTTCCTTCACAGTCGGATAAAAATAAGGATCTATAGATGGTCTCTTGTGATGTTATTTTTCTGTAACACATCCTATGTGATACCTAGGTATTTAATAGTACTAATTTTATGAAGTATGAAAATAGTCGTGATAAGTAAGTTCCATGTATATACTTAATTTAAACTACGGATTTTTATACTTAGTTTATCGCACGCACGCAACAAAATCAACAACAAATATTTTGCCACTTTCATAAAATATTTGCGTGCCCCGGAAATTACAGTACTGCTGTACCGATCAACATGACCGATTTTTTTCGTTATTATATTGAGTTTCTAATATTAAGGCTTTGAATGAAAGTTAAGGACTCCATCCTGATCTGTAACGTGAATAAAATTGATAAGGTTGTGTAAATTAACAGATATTTCTTTTCATTAGGCTTCTCAGCAGATTTATTTCATTTTGATATTACAAGCCCTTGAAACAAAAGTATATATCAAACTGTGTATAGCTTTGCTAGTTAGATAACTAGCAAAGCTAGACGCCATATATACACATATATACATATGTGTACTTAGCAAATGCTTCTCATAATATATTATTTGATCTAACCGCCTCGCGTCTCCTCTTTAATAATTTCTGTGCAGTTTTCATTTCTTTGCGGTTATAAAGTTCAAACGTGCTTATGACAAGCCGGGGACAGAGGGTGCAACAGTTCGTAATTTATATTTTAATCAAGGACGGAACGTCGCACTCCCGGATGACAGAAATCCGCGTCGAATGAAACAGCGATAAATTCAATTTAAATATTCATAATAGGTAGTTATTTTTGTTGTGATATGAAGTGGAAAACGAGCACGCACTTCGCCTGATTAACGCGGACGCATGAATTTAACGGATGGAATGTCATGATGATTCAGTCAGGCGAGAAAAATAGGATTATGTACGTGTGAAATATTTGAAACTCGCTTTTTGCCCGTGTTCAATTTGACGCGTATTCTGACTTTGAACTCTTACATCTTGTCTGCAGTTTTCCTATTCCACTACTGGGAAAGGGTTTGGCATTATATATATTGAACTGTGGTGCTAACGCGGCTTTTCGGATGTGAGGCTGATAAGAGGTACATTGATGACTTCGAACATAATCACGTATTTACCCGAATTATTAGAACACATTATTGTACCACGTTTTTTTATTTTTAGAAAGATGAAAATAATAGTGGACAATTCGACAACAAATACTATTAAAGAGTAAAAATAGGCATAAAGACTTGATGGCGGATGTATTATTTTATTAAAGTATCACGTATTTCACTTCAATGTTTCACATTTCGATTTCATTTATAAGTGTATGAATAGTATATTTCTAGTAATAAAACTTTTAAAGAGTTTATTACACTTCATAACATTTTCATATTTTGAGTTGA
This sequence comes from Telegonus apastus, assembly GCA_018250635.1. Classification (NCBI taxonomy): domain Eukaryota; kingdom Metazoa; phylum Arthropoda; class Insecta; order Lepidoptera; family Hesperiidae; genus Telegonus; species Telegonus apastus. The sequence continues at coordinate 5,481 of DWNY01002285.1, read as the reverse complement.
ACCGAATAAGGTGATAATTCTTGGTAGCGATTATTAAAGTTCACGACATGTATTCATTGTTTTATTGAAATTCTCCACTATACTCTGCTTTGAGAGTGTGTGTGAACTTATTTCTTTACCAGATGTTGGAGCTGAGCCAGCTAAGCTAACTTTTGTACTCACTAATCACTTCTGTACTTATTTTAAATCCCATTCTCTATGCATTTATTTGGCATGAGATTTTAAGGATATTTTGCAAAATAATCATTGAGTTTAAGATCCTGTGTATAATAAGATCTTTAATATATTTTCATTTAATCAGACTTTTTATAGTTTATCTATTTTTATAGTTAACTGTTTATCTGTGACTATACGATACTTTAATCTATCATCGTTTATTGTTTACCTAATACTTAAAAATAATCCAAATCTGGTAAGTAATAAAGATAGTACCTAACAAGTAATCACTTCGTATTATCATATAAGCTACCAGAATAATGATTCCATGACACACTACCCACTATTCTACCAGGAGGTAGATGAAGCAATTTAGAAACAAGGAATTAGTAATTATTTGAAGGTGATATCACTCTTCGTGGTTCAACTTCAGCACCGCCGCCAAACAGGTGCTTATCCGAAGCATTCCATGTTAATCCTCAGGGATGGCAACTCATTTGCGGCCAACCTCAGGTTGGACACATGATATAGTTTGTAGTTGATAACAAATTTCCATGAGCGGCAATGGTTACTTACCATCAGGTGGGCAGCAGGCTTGTTTGCTACTTCCATACCATAAAAAGCTAGCGATTTGAAGTAAAACATAGTACAGAGTTACAGACAATCATCTCACTAAATTTCTCTGTTCTCTGTTCAGTTTACTCATCGGAATCAGAAGCCGCAGAACCTAGTGTAGTTGTGGTGACGTCAAGAAACGCAAGCATGTACGAGTATATAACGCTTTCTATACTCCCAACTCCATACATTAGTTAAATACTAGATTTAATCTATGTTGTGAGTGTCGTGGACTCACACAAAGACGAATACATAAAGATCCAGAACAGAAATTTGTATCCATCATTCAGACATCTGTCTGGCTGGATTGAACCCGTTGTTGCAATTGACCCATTCGTTCCAATTCCAATAAATCAGTAAGTAAATTTGTTAAGTGGAACCATGGAAATTTAACTAGTCTTAACAAATGTATGCCCTGTTTTTTTTATATTTTATATCAGAACTCAGAAGAGTTGTTGTACCTAACCTTAGCTACACCATTGCCATATGCAGTGTTAGCAACACTCCAAGAAATCCGAATTGCTAATCTGAACATCAAAATGCGTTAAAAACAAAGTGTTTTGATTTGAACTCCGACAGGCGTTGGAAAAATTGCTAAAAAAAATGTGACTTTTTATCGTTTAAGTTTATTTTTGTTGCTAAGACTATATCAATAACCGTCATTTCTAGGGAGTCGCTATTTAAGTCGCTAAATTAACAACCCTAGCCATCCATCTTTCCGCTTTATAGTGGCAGTGATGGTCGGACGAAGTTTGGTAAGAGATCGCGAAATAAAGCGACATGCGCTCAGAGTTTTAGTGACTACAGCATAAATTGGGCAGACCCACTTGACACTTCCACTACAAAAAATATCATGAAAGACATTGAAATCTAGAACTGTGTAGCACTACAGTACCGCTTTAAATACCCACAGAGCCGTCACAGTGAGAACGGCATAAGATATATTCTACCCGCAGACCACTTGCACTTCGCTATTAACTCATAAATTTGTAGAATCGCATTACTGGACGTCTTGGAATCCCGAGGATCAAGATTGAAGCGCAATATTGCTCGCACAGTCATCTATTTCATATATTAGAAGCCATAAAAATTGTTACATGGAAAGAGACTCATTGCATCCGGAAGTATGGAATATTAAAAATATGTTATGCTTCTAGGTTGAATTCTTTTCTTATTGTATGGAGAATAGAAAATATTGGGGCCTTGTTTTATAAATATTTTACATGAATTCATATCAATAGAAACCTTTTAACGTTAATCAACGTATAAAGTATTTTATCTTTATTTTTTTTAATGTTTAGTATTTTTATCTAAGGTGCATGTATAAAAAGGTTAAACACGATGTAGTTCGACTCCGAACGCAACGACTTCACGATTATTTCTTTACTACCAAAAATTATTTTTTGTGTTAAGCGCTGCCGTTTTTATTTTGAAAGGTATGGTGAGGTATTGGTGTTTTAATTTAGTTCTAATTGCAAATGGCCAACCTTATTGTGATTCAGGGTTGATTAACATTGATGCCAAATAGCGGCAGTTACCACTTACCGTTGGGTAAACTGCATAATCACTTGCTTCTCCTACTATTTAAAAGTTACTATGAGCTGTAAATATAAATTCTTGTTAAACTTTCCACTGACCTCTTCTACGAAGAGCAGTCGAAAATGGCACAATAAGCTATCATTTTTCTTAACCGGAAGCGAATTGGCAGTCTCTTTCTCCGTAAAATAGGGTGTGAGTAAATTCGCAACAATAGTTTTATCCTAGTTCGTGAAATATTACGGAACGGCGCGAAGTCAATATTATTATCTACCATCGGGAGTTGGTTAGAGCGGAACATTCAATATTTATAAGGTATCTTGAAGAAATAAAGGAGCTAGATGCGGAGCACGCGCTTCTTCGTGGTTCATTGGTACTGAATCAACAAAATTACTAGGTACCTACTATTTGTCATTGTTTGTTTGCTAAAATATAAGGTAGAATATGATTAGTAAAATGTAAACACTTAAGTTACATACAAGTACATAATTGATAGGTTAACGGTTGTACAAAGTAACGTAACGAGCCAAATTTAGCTTAAATTTGACTTTGGATATTGAGTTGCCACATTGACGGCATAAAAATAAGACGAAAATACACAGAAACTTTAAAGTAATGTAAGATTTAAGCATATAAAATCTTTTACGTCTCTATTGTCTGTTTGTATGACATTTTCACGGGAAAGAACAAAATTAACTACTGAGTAGCATGGACTGTATTTTATCCCGTTTTATTTTTCTCGGAGTTAACAATGAGATGCAGTGGGCGGGCGATTCTTGAGTGGCGTGTTTTTATGTTGAGTAGTATTTTTTCTGTTATCAATTATATCTCAATATGAATGAATGAAATATTGAGTTATGTTCTAATTAATGTTTTATTTTTATTTTAATAAAATATACAATTCATAATTAAAATATATTTATTGAATGTGCAATAATCGCAAAATTTCATCGGAGAAACGAAAATATTGAAAATATTTTGTAGGTGGTAGAATCCTTAGTGGCCCGTCCCTGTTTCTGCCTAATAGAAAGAAAAACTAAGTGAATATTAAATTCGGCAGCGCTTTTTAAAATATCATATAATTTACCATTTTCAAGTAAAGTACAGTCAATCATCTCGCTCAATTTCGCAACATGTTTGCAACAATGTGCTTTTTATATAATAACGCAGCGAGCCAGAACATTTCCGCCTTATTTCCTAAAGTCCAGTCCTTTGTTTTTATGGAGCATGTTAAGTAAATTTATTGCTGTTATTTTTCTAGTTGACTATGCCTATTCCTTTGGGTTATATAATGTTGGGCAATTTTTATGAAGGTTGTAATGTTGCTAACTTGCTACTTTAGTAACACATGTTAAGAACAGTTTCCATATTTTTCTATATAAGTTTCTAAAAGTATAAAGAGTAGTCGGTTTTGTAAAGATAATAATTTTAAATAAATTTGCGTAAGAAAGTTAGTAATATTTTTACAGATTTAAAATTAAAATTAACTTTTACTGCTACATTACCTCTATTTCTTTGCATGATAAGTCATATTATATAATGTTTAACGTTAAATATTGAATATTGCATTATTTTTATACCTTAAATACTCGGAATTAACAACTGGTCCATACTATACATACACAATGTCCACAAAATTCTAAAAGAGAGAATGGATTATTAAAGATTGTTAAGCATAGCGTTTGCACAAAAAAGAAAATTTTATCGGTCACCTAAACAAGCATCTATTGATCGCTGACAGTGTTCTTAAAACAAAAAATCTATTCTAAGATTGATTTCAACGCTGATCGCTTCCATACTCAATAATGTCCATTCAAGAACCCTTGAAATATAATGAATCGATAAACAAAGAACAAATCGACGCGAAAATAAAATTTCCTCCATTATTATGTCGGAACACTACCCCGAGAGCTATTGTGTTCACGACTCGGCCGCTTAATCAATAGTGTGATAATTTGAGTAGCGTTCACAATGGCATAGCGCTGAACAAAATAACACATGCCAATAAAAGCACGTTTATTTCTATCTTTTCAAGCGTGTTTAAGTAACTTCACATAACATAATTATATATTAAAACAACGCTCAGACAGGTTCACAAATAATCGGTTTATTCAGCATTATCCTCCAATTATACATTAATACATCTTTATCCACTAGTTTTACATGCTTCTATTTCCATGACTTTTCAGTGATATATCTGATGACAATTCACAATTCAAAGCAATAGTCTCCATTCCAAAAAGTAATAATAGAAGAAGTATTTAACATTGTAACACTATATTTGAGAGCTTTGTTAAAACATTTGAAAATATTTTATAATTTATTTTGTTTTCTAAGGTAGTATAGCCTTCGTAGTTTGACACTATTCCGGATGCCTTAAAGCGTGTTAGCGAAAGAAATAAGAGTTATTTCGGTTTTTATAGCATAAAAGCAGTAAATGCTTGCTCTATGCAGTTCCCTGAAGCGGCCGCTACCACCCATGGACACCTGTGACTAACCCTACATTTTATTTCATTCCTACCTAAGGTTGGCCACAGATGCTTTGATACTCCTGAGGGCTAATACTTCAGATAAATATGTGTCCCACACTACACGCCTTAAACCAAAATATAGCAGCGCTGTTGCTATTGGGCAGGTGTATAATAACAACAATATCTAGTGCCGTCGTATTTTTTGAATGGCGTGGTAATGGAGATACACGCGACAATAGAAGTTATTCCTCAGGGGTAGAAACCCATCTGAAGCGGACCTCGGCAGTGCTTGACTTACTGCCAATTGGTTTGCATGCTAGTTTTTATAAAATACAGAAATAGCAACAATACGTTTTTAGATTTTATGCAATATTTCAATCGAACATTCCTTCCTCCAATGGTACACAAAATATTTTCCTTTTTCGTCGGGAGATGATTATTATTATAACGTTGCTATTTTTCATCTCTCTTGATGTGTCGAGACGAGGTTGAAATGAGGCGATTTGACAGTCAAGTACGAATATGACGTAGTAGAGAAATGTATTTTATTAAATCTCCTCTCTAACGTGCCGCTTTGATATTTTCCACAGCATATTATTAATTTTATGTGACGGATAATCCTCGCTGTAGCACTGGTAAAACCAGTAAAGTAGCCTGTATTTTTCATCAATCATATTGTTTTGGTTAGTTATGAATTGAATTG
>DWNY01002284.1:0-11281 GCA_018250635.1 Telegonus apastus | reverse complement strand
TTTGATAGATGGATAATTTTTTATGATGTATCCTATAAGTTAAGATAGGTACTATGAATATGTATGTGTATTCCATTGAATTCTATTCAGTAGTTTTGGTGCTAATTAATTTTAAACGCGAGTTAGATTCTATTTACAAGTTTCCCCTTTAGTATTTTCAAGTCAGTGTTTTTTTTTTTACAATAACGCTATCTAGTTAACTAAGATAGAACTATTTGCGTACGTAATTCGATGTAAGAAAAGTTACTACAGATTTAAAATTGTAACAACTTTTGATAGAGTCGATCGATTTTGATGTAATAAAGCCTGCATTTTCATGAATTAAATCCCGTTATTTTGGCGGCAAGTAATTTTAAACACTAAGATATCGAGCGCGAGCTACATTCTTATTATATATACAGATTTCGCAGTTTGGGTCTGCTAGTATGACAGGTTATTCAGTGACACCTAGCTTGCAGGATAAATAAAAACATAAGAACGTTTTATCAACAGTAGTTTATGATTACGTCAATACATAATTATAGTACCTATAACAGGCTTATAAGATCAAACACCGACCATAACTTTGTTAGATCTAAAGTAACAAGTTATAACAAGATATCCGAGTTAACTTTTCTAATTAACATCAAAGGTATGCTCGCGTCTTCGCAACAAGAGTTTTATTACCACTTATGTTTTGTATCTTCAACGAATTGATGTTTGCTACTTTTGCCCTTGAGATGAATACAGAGAAATTGACAAAATTGTTCAAAACATTAAAAATAACTTAACTTAAAAATACTTGCTAATAAATAAACTCGTATCTATTAAGTATCTCAATGTTCTGTATCCTCAAGAAAGTTGTTAAATGCGTTAAAAAAACTTACATAAATATTTTCGGGCTAGAAGTTGTGGTTCTGCTGTATTTTAATCTTTCGAAAAAGTTTCATCAAAATACACATACAGCACTAAATACAGGTGGAACAGCTAAACACATGTATCGCACGTCATTTTATACGTACAAAAATAAATAATCCCAAATACATTTTGGGAATCTTGATTTTTGTATGTAGGAAATAACTTGCGCCAATAAAACTTAAATACATTTTAAAGAAGAGATCATTGCCAATGTTAATAGTAGTTCAGAAAAGGCTACTGTAGAATCCGCTACAATTTCCCTTTCCGTAGAAGGAAACGGATTCTATCTCTCTTGGACGGAGACTGAATTTACATTCCATCCGCTTACCCGACCGTCCACTCACTTTTGAGCAAATATCTTCTACTTGACGCCTATAAAGGGTGTTTCCACACTCATCGACACTGCATCGGTCAAAGCCGATTGAAATGAAATGAATGCATGCAAAACCATGTATATGACATCACCATGTATATGACGTTATCTATATATTAATACGTGAAGTGAAAATTTGCGGTACCATTTTTCGAATATTCCGGGCACAGAGGTGAGAATAGGCATACGGGAAAGATCATGCGAAGAAGCTTTTTAATAGATAATATTTATGTACAATTGTTTTACAAAATATAAATTAAATAGAACAAAATAAAAGAACAAATTGACAATGTTAAAATATATCGTCAACTATGTCAAATATCTATGTCAATAAATGCTTTATTTTTTTTAAATGCTCAATTAAAATTTAAACCTCATTTTACATATAATTCGTTTTTTATTTTATATTTGGTTGTATAACTTAGTTTTTGTATGGTTTTAATTATGGTCGAATGTCGACCATTGTAACTGGTCTACTAGTTCGCATAATAACACAAGCGGATATATTTTTATGTAATTTCACTAATAAACGAGTATGCAATCCTTATAGTAAACTAGGCATACCCGCAGTTTCACTCGCAATTTAAAAAAAATCTAACAAGACATAGCTACATATAATTGTAACTTAATGTATTCGACAATTTCAATGAAATAGATCTTTTTGTGGGAACATAAATCAATCCCACATGAACCGTATATTTTTCCGGGATAAAAATAGCTTAAAGGTTATTTCAGGCAGTAATCTCTGTGCCAAATTTTATCTAGTTCCGTTTATCTGTTCTGAAGTTATAAAGTAATAAACATCCATCCATCGAAACATCCTCAAAAACTTCCAGCAGTAATCACCGACTTCTGTCATAAACTTCTAGGAAGATTCGTGTTGTACCTGTGATTGGTTACAAATTTCTACTACTGTTGAGGATAGGTTGCATGCGCCTCATGTTTTTAAATCAGAACTTAGTACCGCTTATAATGCTGTTACGAGGCAGAAAAGGCGTAGCGATGGTGCCGACGGAGTCGGATAACAAAAAAACTCACGACATAAATATCTAAATCATTATTTCGATGTACAAGAGTTGATTGCAAATCAATAGTGCACACCAGACTGAGCATTAGGTTCTCAGCGTCAGTGAATCCGTCAGCACGAATATTGCTCTGAAACAAATGTCCGATATGAATCTATTCAGATTCATATCGGACATTTGTAGAATTGTATTACGTTATTGAAGTTATATACCTAACTAGCAGTCCCAGCAAACGTTGTTCTGCCATATAATATATTTAAATAAAAATAAGAAATATTTTGTAAGACAGTAGATGGATGGGTGACCGATAGTGGCAAAAAAATTCATGCGCGCTTCCGTGCTTCGACCTAAATAAGCAACTGAGAGTTATGTTAAATTAATTCTAAAGTTTTCAAGTTTCTAAGTATAATTTTTTTTTAAATTTTCTACTGTTCCGCTAAACTTTCATTTTTTTTCTTCATTCATAAGAACCTTCACCTGACAATAATAAAGAATCAGCGAAATTGTTCCATCCGTTCACACGTGATGCAATGACCAGGGGAAATAGAGGTTCATTTTTATATACAGATATATCTGCTTGCCGCAAATTCTTTTGCTTCCTACTGGTGAGTACGGGTTTCTTGAGAGGCTTGGAGACTACTCAATCACGCTGCTCCAATACGCGTTGGTGAAGGTTAGTGTCCAAACCATGCTCGATATATTCAAGCCGTCCATAATGCCGCCGAAGAGGTTTATCAACTGCTATCAAATTGTAAAAACCCGGATCAACTCTTTACCTCAAACGCACGGAATCGGGCATGAAATTTTGCCACTAGCAGCATCCATACATCTATCGACCGCGCTCGAAGTTGCTTAACTTTGTAGATCGGTTGAGATCTACGCAAGCTACTATGCGCGCATCAGTATGTCTGTATATTCTTAATTCACTACGTGTGATTTTTAAGATAATATACCAGAGTAAATTACTAAGTATAATGTTACCGTCAATTACAATGTTAAGGTCGAAGGACGGCATAAAAAGAATCCGATGCCGAAACTAGGCTAAATTAGGAAGGTTTTCGATCCTCTTATTTCAGAAATTTTCTATCTCATTGAGACATGTATTTGCTAGAGATAGCGTTAGTTACTTGAGAATTTACTAGCTGTTTATTTGAGATAGATTTGGGGGATGTTACGACGCTTAGCAACTTCTCTCCACTGGATCTGCCTGTAATTACAATACCAAACAATACAGTCTTAGCAATTTTAAAAACCTTCATTACTGTAAAGTTAATAAAACATACAAAATAACCAAATAATATCAATAAATTTACAGACAAATTCACTAATGACGATGCAAGTAAAACTGATCCATTTCTAGATTAGTGGCAAGATAGTATTTGATTACAGTAATTATCTTAATGATCTACTGGTAGTAGATAGGTAGGTAGGTAGTTAGTAGTTTTAATTAGTTAAGAATCAATAGAATATAGAACGCTGGTTTGTCCACCCAGGGGTTTTAATTGCTATTTTGAACGGACAGAGGAACAAACGCTTTCTCCACTAAAAATGCTTTCTAAACTCAAAAGGTACTCCTGTGTCGTGGGTGTCATAAAAACACACAAAGAAAACATACACAAACACAAAGACTCAGAACAGAAATGTAAATTCATCATTCTGATATCTGCCTGGCCGGGGAACACGGAACCCACTGCATGTAGACCAGGTAGTCGGTATAGTGATCGGTCTGCCATGCGAGTCGTGTCAAACATCACGCAATCATAAGTATTGTCTTCGTGAACTCATTACAGTAAGTGGTCAATACCGCCCATGGACAGCTGTGATTAATGCCAGATAAGATAAGACACCTACCTCAGATCGGTAACAGACGCGTTGCTACCTTTGAAGACTAAACTGGAACGCCTTGGATATGTAGGTCTCTGATAGCACACGCTTCAGACCAGAACACAGTAGCGCTTAACATGGTTTCTTGTCAGATTGAGAAGGGTTTAGGCCATAATATAGCACGGCGTCGAAGTGTGGATTGGTAGACCTCACATACCATCGGGCATTTTATTTTTAAAAAATCTTTACGATTACGATTACAACACCATTTCTTTACGATTTCTTACGATACGAACAAAAACATTATGCATAATTTGGAAAAATCAGAAGTTCATTTCTGGTATCCGAACCTCAGTCTCCAAATTAGTTGTAATGCGTTTTTTATATTCACTGCAAATTGCCTTTAACGCTCTTGTTATCATTATTAGATCGAATTCCGCAAATAACAAGTGAAATGCATAAAATGTATTGCAATTGTATTAACTAGGAATTTATTTTGTTATCTTACATTTTTTATTTTTTAAGGCGGATTTCAAACTTCAAGCTTTCATTGGAATAAATTAGGTGTATATTTGAAAGTATAAGAAAATAATCGTAAGCCAAAGGATAAATTTTTGGGTAATATTTTCCTCAATGTCAATTTAGTACACTAACACTGTGATACTTTTATATAGATCACGACTGTGTGTATTTTATCAATCCCGTGAGAAAAATCAAAATTATGGAAGAAAATGTTATGTTAATATTTCTCTTGAAATTGCTTAGATACGTAATACAAGGCACCCACTAGTTTAACCAGCTTTGATCTGCAACAAACCTAAGATTGCGCCGGTTTATTTTGCTTTATAATGGTGTAAAATTTGAATATGAAGTACTTTAATTAATAAACCAAGTTATTTAAATTAATTTAACATAATGAAAAGGGCTCTCATATTTGATGTGGTCAGAGAAAATTTAATTCGTTAAACGCAAAAATGTGGTGTTCAGAGTAAATAATGCAAAGAAAGGCGAACGTACTTGGAGCTTAAAAGCTCTCATTTGGCGTGAAATGGCACTCAGTAATGTACGAGTTTGAATTGTTTACGGGAATCACATCAGGTAAAGGTCCCACTCTAAGCGAGTATGTTTCACTTCATAGTACAAAAGAAAGTCGCTTCCCGCTGCCTGTGCGCTTATCATCTTTCAAACTATGCAATGAAATTTACCGCGACATTGATTAATGGACAGAGTGATTCAAAAGAAAGGTTTGTATAATAAGCGACTTGCCTCAGTTTCACACAGATGCGATATAGAAACTGATTCTTATAAAAGTGTACATAAAAAGTCACGGGTTTCAGCTAGTAAAACATATGTAAACTCTTCTTTAGTCATAGAAACTTTGGCACTACAAAATTTGCCTGCTCGAATCGAATGCGGACATCTCCGTGTACAAATACAGTATGCTGATAGTTCCATAACGCAAGTCATTGTGGTGGTGGAGAATTTCATTTATTTAAAAATTAAATTACACTTCATTAACATGATACTTTAGAAGCGTGTTAATTAATTTTAAGTACTTTTAATTTATTTATTACGTGAGACAGCGATTTTACGACAGATGGTTTCAACGATGCACATCAGTCTATCGGTCTTACATGCGAAAATTCGAGATTCTAATTTATTTTCTTATTCCAAAATGTAATGACAGATCGCATAGTATATTTGATACGTCTTGTCCGTGCTTCTACTGTGGCAATAGGGGAGAGATGCTTTGGAGATGGCGCCACTAGTATTTCTCAATCACGCTATCGAAGCATTCTCAACTTCTTGCATAGATACAAGGTCGGAGCGCAACGGCTTTCCAGGTATGCTCTCCTATCCTGGTAGGAGAACCCCTTTGCCAAACTACAATCGATACTTCTATAAAAGATCGAGTCTCGGGCCAGTCTACATCCATCCGTAATATTAGGGACCGTGAAAACCATAACTTATTTTATAAAAATGAAATAGCAAAACTGAACGCTGAAAGCTAAATGAACAAACAAGCATGCAGTCCACTTGATAGTATATAGCCACTGTCTCAGATTAAAGTCCTATCGGTCCGTTATAGATGCGTTGCTAACCCTTTAGACTGTTGGAACGCCTCGGATAAGACGTCTCCTTTAACACACCCTTCGAAAGGCTGCGGTTATTAGAAAAAACAAGTATGACGACGGTGCCGAATCACCTCCAACTGGCACTTTATTCCTTCTCACGCGTTATTTTCTCGCTTTCACTGGAACAAGGGCCTAACGTACGACTTTCGAAGTCCTGAGCACACACGGTTGTGCAGAATGAAAATATTTTCACTGGTAACGTTTTCATTTCATTTTCCAAGGTATTCTGTGTTCTGTGGCTTTTTAATTAAGTTTAGATTAAGAAATACTTGAAATTTTATGAGTTACATAATACATTATTAGAATGCAGACAATGTTTTATTTGAAGGTGTTAAAACACTTTATGGTTCGACTCCGGCGGGACCACACCTATTTCTGGGTAATAACAGAAGTGTTAATTGCTGCTGTATTCTGGTTTGAAGGGTATGGTAACCTTTTACATAAAGAACATTTGAATTAATCAAATATTCGTATGATCCATACACAGGCTAGAAATGCAGCGATGTCCATCGAAGACGCATAAATCTATCGACTGTTCTCTCTACCAAAATCCCAGCTTAGCATCTAAGTCTCTCTCCGTGATGGGTCGAAGTAGGTTTGGATTTGACACTTGGGCCCTTTGTGTGTTTTAGGTAGCTTAAGATATTAAAATCGAAGTGACAGATACAGAATAACAATAGATATGGATTCAGAAATGGATACAAGTTTAACTGACGCCAATTTTCAGATTCTAATGAATATTAAAAAGAAACTGATAGTCACGATCGCATTCGAATACGAATACAATACGAATTCATATGATTTTGTAATATACGTAGGATGAATTCATAAGACTCTATATATATTTATAGTAAAGAGGCATCACCGCAGTATCTGTTTTTGTCTAATAACAGCAGTGTTCAGGGCCGTTGTCTTCTGGTCCAAAGGTGGTTGCAAGGGAGATATACCGACTTATTCGAGGCTGTCCAACTTATGCCATCGATAGGCTATTGTTCATCATATTGTTCATTTATGTTCAAAGTGTAGGGGAGCCATAGGCAGGTGCGTGAGTGCGAATGTCCAACAAATAATGAGAGAGGGAAAATGAGAGAACCTATTCCTATCTTTGTCTAATCACTCATAAGAAAAAGAGAGACAGATAGGTTTTAGATTGGCTCCCTGCTCTATATATAACAACTCTATCACTACGATGAACTAATCAACTCGATGTGAAAAGAAACTTACGTCCTCGGGGGTAGTATGTGACTTTGTTCAAACTGAGATAAGCCCACATACTTAATCCAAATATAAGAGATAAATAAATACTACGAGATGGAAATAAAAAAGAAAGTTCAAAGAAACCAATTTGTTTAAATGAAGCGCTGTTCTGAATTCATGAGTCTATTAGGAATACCTACTAAAAATATATATATATGTATATATATTCAAAGTATGCTATGCATTTATTTGTACCTTTTGGACATTATTTTTATATGAACTCTTAAGCTTTTACTTTTAGAAAAAAATCTAATTCATAATTTACTAGATGATCATAAAATATACATAAAGTCATTTTATATTATGCACGAAGCAAACGTGCATGTAACCCAACTGATGAGCACTGCCGCCCATGGGCTCGTGTAATCAACGCCAAATAAGATCACAGTACTACCTGAGGTCGGCCACAGACGTGTTGCTACCTCTGAGGACTAAGTTGAAAAGCCTTGAATAAGTAGGTATGTCGCTCTTACCACACCCTTCAAACCAGAACAGAGCAGCGCTTAACACACGTATAACAGCAGGCAGAAACAGGTGTGACGGTGGTGTCTCCGGAGTGGAACCACAACGGGTTCTACTACCTTCAAAATTCATTGTTGATGATATCAAAGGTACCCCTTAGTTTAATTAAGTTCAGAAATGTAATCTAAACTTTTGTATACTTCTTGGAACGCTAACGAATTTGGGGACTCTGGCATCTAGTCTTTTTCGTCAGTTATTTTAAGATGGGATAGATATAATCAAATCAATCTAAATAAAAAATCTTTTATTCTAAGTAGATCCTTTACAGAATTATTTTTTAACGTCAATAAAATCTACGACCACTTCGCAAAAGTGTTTCGTTATGGAGAAGCAGCGGTGAAAGAAACTCAATCACATACATTTTTTTTAAATAGTAATAATTTCATTACAAAGTCAACTTACACTACCTACAGTTTTATCGGTAAAATAGTCACTAGTTTTATAGTAAGCCTTTTTGCACAGAGTTTTTTAATCACCTGTTTAAATTTATTCTCTGTGAGATTCGTAATACAAGTAGGTATTTACGTAATTCAATCAAATACTTTGCTTAGATATCGCTAATATATTCCAGATAATCTTAATGAATACCGCAATTGTTGCCTGTAATAGGAAGTATGGATTAAATCTACATTTAAGGCAACATCGAGCTTTGCTTTCAGGATTAGTAGAAGAACAACACTTTACGAAATTCGTAGTATCACAAGAAGTTCAAATTTGTTGCTGTTAAACTTCACGGAGTAACTTGATAGCGAAGCTGTTGCGCTGTGGAGTATCCGAGCGTTTTGCGAAGCTTGAAAATAGCTATAAAACAAACTAATGACAGGATATCAAAGAAATGTCTATGTATAATTTTGTAAGTATCATTCCGTAAGTTCATATTTGTAGAATGATAAAATATATTAAAAAAATCTCATAACATTATAATAATAATTGGTGGACTTTACAGGTACAAGTTCATTAATGATTAAAGAATATTTAGGGTAATGTAGGCGACATAATTTATCCTTTGGAATAATCATATTATTTTACCATTAATTTTTTATTGTTTTATTATTTTAATGTATTTTATTAACGCAGGCACAACAAAGGTATAGTTATAACATAAAAAAGAAAAAATAGAACATATGTAGAACGAAAAACAATTGACTATCGCCATAGTATGGTGGTAGCTCTTGATCGAAATATATTTTGTCGCTGCGCAATTTAACCACGTTTTATTAAAATTAGAGAAGAGGATATATGTTTTCTACAGGTATGTACCTAAATTAAATTGAAAAACCACACATGCGATAAAGGGAACTGAACTGAGAGCGTACTGATGAAATTAATAACAAATTAGGAGATAATTTACGTTTTTGTATAACTTAATCAAAACATGTTAAAAGAAATTAATTGGTATCGTATAGACACAACCGTAAAGTAAGCTCTGGTCTTGCCCAGTCGAGTGGAAAGGTCCTTGCCTATATTGCGTGTGTCATTTGCAACTGACAAGGTCTTATATCAATGAGCCTACATTGATGTAAACATTGAACCTTTCTTAAGGCTCATTTCCATCTACGTATCGTGGCAAATAAAATCATATTTTTCTATCCAATATTTTGACAGGTACGGCCCGGCTTCGGTTGCGTTCCTTGAGAGATCCCAAATTCCTTTACTCAGCGCTGACGTCAGCCACCAAGGGAGTTTTAGTGGGTAAAAATCCCACATAACCCCGCATCGCCCCCACAACGACGGGTACTTTTTGAAGGTTTCTCCCTCGAGAACAAAATAAAGGTATGGCCCGTGTCTGTGTGGTAGTGTCACGCTTTTCTGCAACGGCACGTGTATGGCACATTCAATGTCTGTAGATATAAATGAGACTCATAGCGAAATAACATAACCGATGGTGGTATGATTCTATAACAAGTTAATTACATACGCTCCAAATTATATTAAAGTGAAAATAAACTATACTTCGGCTGTACCTGTACTGTAAATAGGACACCTATTTGCGCCACTCAGCGTAATGCTTCGTGATTGCACCGCAACCGTACCTTGAGTACATCGCCAATCGATATTTACGTAGTTTGTACAAATAGAATTCGGGTATAGCCTAGGGCTATATTTAGGTAAGGTTAGTATTATTGGAATCTGTAATTTGTTCTTAATAGGACATAATAATTATGTTATGTTCTACAGTCGCCCATAGACGGGTAGCATTCGTAGAAACTGTTAAATCTTTCAAAGTATAATACAAAAGCAATTGATATTGCTCTTCCATCCGTCCATCGTTCCCTCGCATGTTCAGATTCAGTACTGGACCTCAACGTCCCTTTATGGAAATTTTTACCAATAGTAACTGAGCCTACCATACGTGTTACTGCCCGCAGTTGAAATACAGTGCTGACCATCCGAAGGAAAGATGTGATGCCATTAAATATCAACTCCACACGGCTCATATTCTAATGTTGCTTGTAGTGTCTTCAATAATATTGTTATTTGAATCTCCAGCTCACCACTACGTCTGTCCCGACCGGTGGTCTAAAAACGACTGACTCACTGCCCGCACCGCATTTGCCTAATGACAGTGGTGACATATGCGCACGAGACAAACCTACCCGCATACACTACACTGCTTATAAGATAAATGTAAGTTAGACTGCAGTGCTTCTGGAATCGAGATCCGAGGAAACTGCCACCTTTATTAATGTTCATCGCCATCGTGAGATATTATTGTAAGGGGATATAAAATTAATCATAATTATAAGTAGATTATTAATTATATCAATATTCGTATTAATTTAGGTCACGGGCGGCATATATGTTAAAACTGGATGTTAAAGTCGTTTATAGTTAAAGTAATTTATGACATAACATTTTTTTAATTTACTTGAAAAACCCTAAACGACACTTCAAAGGAAAGTATTCCCCTAATCGTGGAAATTCAGGTACTTCACAAAATACGAATTAAAATATTTAATTATCGCTGCTTTAATTTATAGCCGCTTTGGTCGTATTTTAATATACCTACGATCAACATGTGGATCCACGCATTAATGGAACGTATGGTAATTAAAACCACGCAAGCGTGACAGCGAATGGTAATCGCGCTGAATTATTTTATTGTTTTGAAACAAATTCTGCCCGTGCTACTTAATTTTTGTTATCAATGTTTTTATCACCTAGAAATTCTGTCCATGTTATGTCCATTTTTATCAATATTTTTATACTTATTTTATCAAAGACGGGAATAATTTATGAATTGATGA